>JAUKPQ010042611.1:0-32082 GCA_032273045.1 Chloridella minuta | reverse complement strand
GCAAGAAAATTCTCGACCAGATCCCCGGTGCCGACAAGGAGAACCCGCTCCAGAAGTTCAACTTGGAAATGCAGAAGCTAAACAGCGCGAAAGGACTTCTGAGTCCAGATGACTTCGCCAAGCGAAAGCTGAACCTGCAGGCCGAACTGCAGGAGGGTCTCAAGCCAGCCCTCGCGTCGGTCATGCCAGACACCCGAGCCATTCAGGCAACGGACACTCGCAGCAAGGGCGGCGTCGACACGTTCTTCCGGATCTTGTCTGGACAGAACAACCCGTCGCTCAAGGCACAGATCGAGATCGCAAACAACACCAAGATGCTCGTGCAGGCGGCACAGCAGCCGGATGCTGCACCCGTCATCGCACAGCTTGCAAAGAGGTAGCCACGGATGGCAGTTCTAGAGTGCAGAGAGATGTTCCGAGGTCGTCAGAGACAGGCAGCGTACGGCGACGTTCCGGTCTACACGCGGATCTTCATGGTAAAGGTCGAGGAACTGGCGCCGGACTTTCAACTCATCTCCTCGGCCCCCGGTATCGCGTGGCTCGACGCCCACCCCGAGGACCCGGATGCCTTTTTGGTCGAGTCAAACGTGTCGCAGGACGGTGACAGCCCCTTCTGGTACAAGGTCGTCTTCACCTACAAGACCTCCGACGGCGTTGCTGAGATCCCGTGGCTCCGCCCGCACAACTGGTCGTTCAGCGGATCGCTCGCGTCCGTCCCGGCGTTCTGGTACTACTCGGGAAGTGACACGGACAACGATACCAAGACGATCATTCACAACTCTGCGTACGACCCGCTTCAGGGTCTCGACAAGGACGAGGGCGAGTTCACCGTCACGTTCACCGGCAACTTCGCCCCACCGTTTCCGTACGTTGCAGCACAGATGTACGTGGGGGCAATGAACAAAGACTACTGGAGCGGCGGAGCGCCGAAGTGCTGGAAGGTCTCGTCGTTCTCGGCAACGCGGAAGGTCGAGACCGTCCCCGGAGTCCAGAAGCAGACCGGCTCCGACCGGCTGATCCCAGCGAAGGTCACGTACTACGAGGTCAACGTCACGTTTGCATACCGCGGCACCACGTGGGACCTCCAGACATGGGACGTCGGGTTCAATCAGATCATCAACGGGGTCAAGCAGAAGTGCAAGTTCGGCGGCAGTGAGGCCAGCGAGCCGGTCGCCCTGCACAACGGCGTCCAGAAGGCAGCCCAAGAGGCTCCAGACATGCTGACGTTCCGCGTGTACCGGATGCTGGATTACGGCGGGATGTTTCCCGAGATCCCGGACACCAACCCATACGAAGACGCACAGCAGTTCCCCGGACTGCAGTCGGACGAAGAGGTGATGCTCAACTACCTACGGATGCAGTGATGTCATACGGACCAACACCATCGACGCAGAACGGCACGAACTTCGGCGAGAAGCCGGTCATGTTCCGCCACTCTGACGCACAGAGAATCTCTGACGCCGTCAACACGGTCGAGAATGCGAAGCGGGTGAGGAACCCGTCGAAGCTCCCGAGGGTCGCGGGAGGTGGCAGCCTGACGAAGGCTTACTTCTACGGTGGATGGCTGAGTCAGGCGGTGAAACAGATCACGTTTGCCGCAGACACGACTTCAACGGCGGCATGCAAGAACCTGTTCTCTTCAGTCTCGCCGGGAACAAGCTACTACCCGCGGGTCTGCTTCGTCACTCCAGACCCAGACTACGGGTACGTCCTCGTGAGATCGGACTGCTGAAATGTCCTGCGAGTGCTGCCCATCTGAACTGTCTGGATACCTGAACTTCAACGACCTGCCGTGGGGTGACGTTCAGGGAGAGTGGGTCAGCGTCACCCTCGATCCGTACGACTACGAATCGTTTCCCGGAATAACCGTCGCTTCGGCTGGCGGGTACGCAGTCCGGTCGGACGGAACGCTGTGGGCCTTCAAAAATTACGCCGCAAGGGCAGCCAGAGTCTACAGAGGGATATACGACACGGAAGAATTTCAGAACCACGGGAATGTCTACTACTACGAAAACGGAAGATCACAGGTTGACCCCACCCAAGGTTACTCGAAGGGGATCTTCGTTCAGGTCGGATACGACAATGACTGGGCAACGGTAAACGGAAACCTGCTGCTAAAGAAAAACGGTTCCATGTGGTCTATCGGAAACGTCGGAAACGGCGTTGACGGCACTGGGGTGTACGGCGAAAAGGACGTTGAAGGCTTTACCAGCGACTGCTACGCCGTAATCTCCAGCCCGGTGCGGTCTGTCACTCTCGTCACAGACTATTATCGATACCCCCAGATCGGAATTGCCGAGTTTTCCAGTAGGCCTTCTCTCTACATCACGGCTGTCGAAAACGGAGTTGAGTCATCTCCGTCAGGCAGCGGCGCTTCTCTCGTTGCGGAATGGGCCGGTCGAGTTGTGTCGATATCGGTCACGGACGGCGGCGAAGGGTACACATCACCGCCGAAGGTGAGGGTTGTGCCGTCATGCGAAGAGGACGAAGGCAAGTCCGCAGTCGCATCGGTCACGGAAATGATCGGCGGCAGAGTCTCGAAGATTGAGATGCTCGAAAACCCAGCAGTGTGGACGCAGAATCCAGACATTGTTATCGACGGTACGGCGACCGCTGAAGTCACTTCTCTTCTCGGACCAGTGAAGTCTGTTTCAGTGACCAGCGGCGGAAGCGGGTACACAACATCTCACGTAGAGTACAACTGGGGCGTAAGTCCGCCAGCCTACAACACCGGCTACGGCGGCGGGAGAACAAGAGTCCTGTGTGCAACTGCGGGCGGCGGCAAAATCGTCGGCGTTGTCGAACTCAGCGGCGGTCCCGTTGTTTCCGTGTCCGGCCCCTCGAACCTTGGGTCGAAATACTTTCAAAACGACACGAACGGACGGGCGGCGATCTTCTTTCCAAGGATCGGGACGACAGCGGCGTACGCCACCGCCGACAAGAACGGTTTCACGTTGGTCTCGGGAGGAGATTCGTACAGGTCTGAGCCTCCACCGTGGATCCTGACCGGAAGCCGGGCGATTCCGGTATTGGTGAACAACAGCAGGCAATGGGTCAGCATCGACGGATCGCAGGAGTACTCAAAACAAGCCGTCGACTCGGAAGGCAACCTGTGGTGGTGGGGTCGCGTGCATGGAAATTACGTGTCGTTTTGCATGGTTCCTGAGAGGGTGGGGCAAGGCGTCGCGGTCGACGTCGGCTTTGATTGCGAGGTTGGAGTTTCTGCTTTTGATGCAACACCCGCCGGAGTTGCTCCGGACACGATCACAATCTCGGGAATCACTGTATCGGCACCAGACTTCGGTCAGGTCTCTGCCGTCCCCCCGCCGTTCGTCGGGCGGCTGAAGTCCGGATCCCTATCCGCCCCTTACTCTGACACAAAGTGGAGTTTCTTCAGAGCGAATTGGGGGTACTCACAGTTCGCCGGGACGCTCTGGTACGGCAACTCTTCGGGGGTTGGATACACGACCACTCCTACAGTGACTGTCCCAAGCAAACTTTCCTCTGCAGGAATAACGGCTACGGCGAGGCTTGTAGGTCCCAGCGTGTTCACTTCCGTGCATAGAGGTCTGGCAAGAGACACCTCCGGAAAGTGGTACAGCATCCTGAACGGGATTGGCTTCAGTTTTTTGCCTAGCACTTTCAGCAGTCTGCCTGATGTTGTTGAGGACCTCTTTACGACGACATACACCAGCAGGCTCAGTTACTCTCCGACGTCAATCTCAAGAACGTACGACTCGTCCGTTCGTATCAGAAGAAAGCAAACGTACTTCTCCAAAAGCAGTTCACGGCAGTACGGCTCGTTTACTGTCACAAGAAAAGCCAACGTAATCGCCAAGAAGACTTCCTTCGTGAGCAAAGCATTAGCCACCAAGAAAGTGGCGACACTTGGAACTCCGGTGATGGGAACTGGTATTTATGGGGGTGCTTATGGATTGACAGTGGTATCGGTTCCGGTGACAGACGGCGGTGAGAATTACATCACCGCCCCTACGGTTGTTTTCTCTGGTTCGTTGACAAGCGGATTTTACGGACAGGCTTACGGGGTGGCAGTTCTGTCCGGCGGGAAAGTTGTCTCGATAACAATTACCTCGGGGGGTGGCTTTTATTCTTCTGCGCCGACCGTTTCTCTGGCTGAATCAAACACAGCAGACACCACTCTTGGATCTGTCGTAGACACGATAACGTTTACCGACTCCGTATCATCAGAAGGAGAAGTCACGGGAACTTGCACAGGGACTTGCAACGAGACGTTTCCGGAGGGGTTTATTGTAGACGACTATAACGGCTTTCTGGGGTCCGTCGGGGAATTTGTAAACATATATAACGGAGGGTTCTACACGTACGACAGGAATCCGTACTCCGTCCCGCCCGGCTACAGCAGCAAGCTGTGGATATGGAGCATTTACCTGAACTACTCCTCCGGATCAAAGTACAAACAAGACCCATACCTTCCGTACGACAGCGATCCGGCTGTGTTCAAGTACCTGCAGACGACCGACCTGTCCGTCTCGCCTTCAGGCGGAGATCCTCAGGAGTCGGACTACTATGAGTCCGAAGACTTGGTGCCGTTCGTCTCCGTATCGCCTCCGGGCATGGACCACGCAAGCGGGCGGGATGTTTTCATTTCTTCGTCGGGGTATGTCACCACGGGGGCCGGATACAGAAACGAGATTGCAAAGCCTCTCGTGTCGGTTGACGCATCGCTCGCAAGGGACAGCACTGGAAACGTGTGGTCAGGGTTCACCAACAGCGTGCAGTACGGGGTTACCAATCCGATTGCGCCGACCGAAGAAAGAAAGGCGATGAAGTCAGTCGAGGCGACTCTCACCTCAACCGGTGCTGGCTACACGCAGTTCCCTCTCGCGAGAATTTCTCAGCCAGTTGGCGTCGCATCCCTCAGGGCAGATGACATTGTCGGGAGAGTCGCTGCAATTGGCGTCCTCGCCGGAGGATCCGGCTACAGGTCTGCCCCGTATGTTGCCGTCGGCGGGTTCAACACCTCTGCGACCGCCGTGATCGAGGGGCCTGTTGACTCCGTGTCTATAAAGAACGGCGGGTCGGGATACAGGATCGCGCCGAAGGTTGTGTTCTCGCAGCCCGGAATACCCGCAAAGGCGACCGCAACAATCAATCAAGATGGCACAGTCGCCAGCATTGTGCTGTCCTCTGGCGGAAAGTATCGGTCCGCCCCCAGCGTTACTCTCATTGCCCAGAAAGACGTCGACACGATAACGATCACGAACCGCGGGGACGGTTTTACTTCTGCACCGAAGGTGCTTGTCGTCGGCGGAGGAGGCACGGGGGCAAAGGCAACCGCAAAGGTCGAGGACGGCAAGGTGGTCTCTGTTCAGATCACAAAGAGAGGAAGCGGCTACGAGTTTGCCCCGAAGGTTCTGTTTGTCGGCGGGGGAGGCACGGGTGCTGCGGCTGTTGCGACCATTGACGCCGTCGGATCCGGAGCAGAGGCAGAGGCTACGATTGACGGTTCGATAATCTACGTCAGGGTCGACGAGAGGTTCGCCGAGAGGGTTTCGATACGCCAAGACCCGCCAGAGGTGACGGTCAGTGGAAACGCAATACTTCAGGCGTCCATCGAGTATTCTTCCGGTTCTGTTACGGTTGAGTCTCCGGGAGACTGCTACTCGTCCTCTCCTGCTTACTTAGGAATTGCAACCGACAAGAACGGCTTCAATCGGCCGAAAGGGGTAACGCCTTCCACGTACACCGCGACTACTGTGTCTGCGACCTCGCGGAGGGGAAGTGGAATATCATCGGTATCCATGCCGTCGACAGCGGTGTGGTCCGAAAGGGTGCCTGCCGTGTCTATGACCGACGGTTCGGAAGTGGGACTGCAGATGTGCATGAGGCTGCGGGACGTTTCCCTGTCGTTCGGGTCACAGAGCTACCCTGCTGGGCCAGTTAGCAGGCCCTCCGGGAACCTGTCCTCCTATCCGTTCTTCGTGGGAGCAAAGGGACAGATCAGGAGCGTCTCGGGGTCATCTTTTCTGTATTCGAGATACCTGTACTCCATTGAGCCAGCAATCACGGTGAATGATGTGACGGGAAGGAATGCTAGGGTCGTGGTTTCTGATATCGGTGAAGTTCAGGTGGTCACTCCGGGCAGTAACTACTCCCTTGCCGCGTACGCGACGGCTTCTGGCGGACGTCTGAAGTGCTGGGACAATCCAGCCACTGCGATTGCCGTTGCTCAGTTCGGGAAAGTTGTTTCCATCAATATCGTCAACGAGGGTGACGGATACCTGCGTGCGCCGGAGGTCTTCATTTCCGGAGGCGGTGGGACCGGGGCGAAGGCTGTCGCTATTGCTTCGTTTTTCGGTGTGTTTGAGGTTGTCGTGACTGACCAAGGGTCCGGGTACACCTCAACGCCGACTGTGACGTTCGTGGAGACGCACACCCTCGAAGACGCCGCTGCGTACTTCGACAAATACGAAGTCCGCTCCGTGGAACTGCAGTCTCCGGACCCCGAGTACTGCAGGCTGATCGGCCCGGCACAGCAGCAGACTTTTCCGTACGGGGGTGCGGCGTACGCTTTTGGCTCACCCAATGTTGCGGGATGCACTTTCGTGAATCACTACACCGACGGCTTCGTTGAAGCCATCGGTGTATCGCAGCCGAAGCTCCCGTACACGTACAATCCCGAGATCACGATCGACCCTCCCCTCCTCTCTGACGGGCAGAGGGCAAGGGCAACAGCGAGCCGGATCACGTGGACGAACACCTACTGCGACGGTTTCCCAATGAGGCAAACGTGATGGACCACCACTTCCAAATAGACGGCATCCGCTGGCTGTGGCGGTACGTGCGGCTGAGAGGCAAGGCGATCGGCTGGACCTACCCCGCAGAGCCGAACGACCCGAAGGCGGGCCGGAAGATCTTGATTGACTCGGGGCTGCGAGGACGATCGAGGCTGGAGATCGAGATCCACGAGTTCCTCCACGCAGCCAATCCGACTCAGAGCGAGGAACATGTCGACCAGCAAGGCAGAGACCTCGCGAAGATTCTCTGGAGCCTCGGATATCGGTTGCCGACGGGGGCAAGTCTGGATAGACTTACTCCCACACGGAGGGCAAAATGATGCCAGACTACGAGGTCGACGGCGACCCAGACGGTGACGATATCGACGACATGCAGACGGTCGTCGGCAACCCGAAAGACCTGATTGGCTGCACGAAAGTCCCGATGCACCTGTGGCCGACGGCGGCAACGGTGTACGGTGCGATCGCGCTGTTCAACGGCGCGAGGAAGTACGGTCGGGCCAACTGGAGAGCCACTCCGATTCGTGCGTCGATCTACTTCGACGCATGCTCCCGCCACCTCGCTGCGTGGTTCGAGGGACAGGAGACGGACGAGGAGGGTGTTCCC
This sequence comes from Chloridella minuta, assembly GCA_032273045.1. Taxonomy (NCBI): domain Eukaryota; class Xanthophyceae; order Mischococcales; family Pleurochloridaceae; genus Chloridella; species Chloridella minuta. Next base: position 24,696 of record JAUKPQ010042611.1, on the reverse strand, counting down.
CACCTCGGTGCCGCTCTGGCCTGCATCGCGATCGTGGTTGACGCCGCGGTGTGCGGCAAGCTGATCGACGACCGGAACTTCAGCGGGTCCCGGCACCCGCACCTGATGGCAGGTGCGAATACCGAGGTGCCGAGACTCCGCGAACTGCACCGCGATCGTCCTCTCCCGAAGGACTGGACGATCCAAGAAAACCACCGGGGCGCGGCGATGTCTGCGTCCTCGCCTACTCCGCAGGCGTCGCCCCCCGGTGGTCCCGCTCAATCGATCTGGGGGAGAATCTCGAACGGACTCGGCCCGCTGTTCACGTACCGCGGATCGATGTAGGCCCTCGTGACCCGAGGACTGCTGTGATCAAGCAGCCGGGAACTGTCTCCGCCTCCGGCTTGGAAAAAAGTCGCTGCCGAGCGTCTCAGGTTGTGAAATTTTTGCTTCCTCCCTCCGGGAAGCCCGGCGCGTTCAACGATCAACCCGAAGTGTCTCCACAGATTCGTTCGGCTCCGATCCCAGTAGAAAAGTTTCTTCCCACGGTTGGCATCGGCGATCGTGTCGAGCAGATCGCAGCATGTCGCACCGAGGGTGTAGAGACGGTCTCTCTTGCCGCCCTTTCGGTGTTCTGCCGTTACGATGAGCCGGGGGCGAGACCAGTCTCGGGAGTCGAGAGCGGTGATCGCTCCTACCCTCTCTGCAGACTGCCAGAGGGTCAGGATAATCCCCCTCCACCAGACACCCGCGGGGACCGTTCCGATCCTGCCGGTGGTCTTCCCGGCTGTGTCGAGCAGTCGCTGGAGTTCTGCGACTGACCAGCACGACGGAATTCGCTCCGGCATCCGCGTTGGAGGACCGCAGTCGAGTCTGGTTTCCAGCAGCCGCCGCTCGAAAGCAAAGCGGGCAAGTGAAGCCAACTGGCTCCGCTCTTTCTCTGCGGTGAACGGACTCCGCTCGCCCGCGCGATGCTCGACGAAGCGGGCTACGGCGAGATCTTCGAGGTCCTCGACCGTCGGGGATCTCTCAAGAAATCGTCCGTAGCTGCGGATCGTGCAGCCGTATAGGCGAACGGTGTTGGGGGACTTCCCTCTCAGCCTGAGAGGGCGGTAGAAGTTTGCGAACAGGTCGTTGAGCGTCATTTTTGTGGGTCCTTTGGTCGCCCCGAGGGTGTCCTCCCCCGGACAGACGACAAAAATACGAACCCATCCGTGGGTCCGCTACCCCCCCACCTCGCTAACTTGGAGGGGGAGAATCTCCCGAACATAGACACAGACCTGCTGGGCAGCATCTTCGGCAGAGTCGTACAGAGGAGGGTCGAGAAATGCACCGACCAGCACCTGAGAGACGGCACTGATCAGTGCCTCGTGGTGTTGGTTTTTCGTTGTCTGGATACCTGACCTTAAAATCTCCCTGACTCTCTCTACGCTGTTGCCGATTTTCACGGGAATCCTCCTTGATTCGTGTTTGCCAAACGGGTCGCGAGGGAACCGACCCCCGCTCAAACAAGAATCCTGTCCCCGCCATTCCTTGTCAAGCACCTGTTGAAAATAACCTGAGAAAACACGCAATCCCGGTGGACTGCGTGTTTTTTTCCGCATATAGTCTGGATACGTTCCTGCGGGAGCAGAAAGGGGACAAGGTGGACACGATCATTTCGATGACTGAGGCGGCTCGGCTTTTGAACATCACCCCGGCGGCTGTCTTGCTGAGGATCAGGTCGGGGAAGCTGTACTCGGAGATGTTTCAGGGCAAGTGCAGGGTGGTCTCGCAACGGTCACTGCAGGGCTACCCTGTCGACGTCAAGGAGTTCGCACGGCTGAAGAAGCAACTCTGCACCGTGACTGAGGCCTGTGAGATTCTCGGCGTGACCGATGCGTACGTTGTGCGTCTCGTCGAGCGGGGACACCTCGAAGGATTCAGGCTCAACGGAAAGGCGTGGGCGCTCTACCGCAAGAGCGTCACGAAGAACGCAGCCGACTACACGCCGGGAGGAGGTGGTCGGCAGCGACAGCCGGGGCGGAAGGCACGGCAGAAACCCAAGTCGGTTTGACGCCGGGTATCCTCATCCTAAAATGCGGGCAGGAGGACCACCACGATGCCACACACAGTTTTCTACTCACCCGATTACGCCCGCCGCAAAGAGGAGTTTGACACCACTCGCAAGTGCCAGTGGGTCTACGACTCTTTGCAGAGCCGTCCAGTCTCCGGGATCACGATTGCGCACCCCGAGCCAGCCTCGGAGCGTGCGATTCTAGAGACTCACACGGAGCGGTACGTCGACTCGATCCTCTACGGAGACGATCCGCTCTGCGAGTCGAGCGGACTGCAGTGGTGCCAGCACACCTACACCGCCGTCTCTGCGAGTACCGGCGGCGTGATCGAGGCCGCGATCGCCGCGGCACGCAACGGAGGAGTCGCGGGGTCGCTCTCCAGCGGTCTGCACCACGCTCGCACGGACTGCGGCAGCGGATTCTGCACGTTCAACGGGCTGGCGATCGCCGCCCGTGAGGCGTACGGCTCGGGACACGCCAAAAAAGTGCTGATTCTCGACCTCGACGCTCATTGCGGAGGGGGGACCGCCTCCCTTATTTCGGGGGAAGGCTGGATATATCAACTGGATATCGCGGTCAACGGGTTCGACTCCTACAAGCCGCAGAAGAACGCGAAGCTTGTGATGGTCCACGACGGACACGACTACCTGCACGTGCTGAACGAGGAACTGCAGTCGCTCGACCAGTTCGACCTCTGCCTCTTCAATGCGGGCGTCGACGTCCATCAACAGGACTGTGGGGTCTCTGGTATCGACTCGACCACGATCGTCGAGCGGGACCTGATGGTGTTCGACTGGGCTGCCCGGCGACGGATGCCGGTGGCGTACGTGCTCGCGGGAGGGTACGTGGGGAAAAATCACGACCGGGCGACTGTAACTGCGTTGCACCGTGCGACGATCCGGTCAGCAGAGGCGTTTTCTTGGAGCAAGGATGCAGCAGCGAAAAAAGAAGAAGCGGTCACAGCCTAGCCCGGCTGTCGTAGTGCAGGAGTTGGCCTGCACTACGCCGTTGAACAGACAGCAGGACGTCGCGATCAAACTCCTGCGGTCTTCGACGGTCGCGTTTCTCCTTGGTCCAGCCGGGTGCGGCAAAACCCACCTCGCGATCACACACGCCGTCGGCGAGGTGGCGGACGGCAGGGTCGAGAAAATCATCTTGACCAGACCGATCGTGGAGGCTGGCGAGAGCCTCGGCTACCTGCCGGGGACGTTCTCGGAGAAGGTGGCACCGTATCTCGCGCCGGTGTACGACGCGATAGAAAAGGTTGCGGGCAAGAACGGCAAGAGACGCGACCAGATCAACGCAGCGGTCTCGGTTCAGCCGATCGCGTACCTGCGGGGGCGGACGTTCGACAACGCCGTGATCGTCGTCGACGAGGTACAGAACTGCACGCTGTCGCAGATCAAGCTTGTCCTTACTCGTCTCGGGCGAGGGTCGCAGATCGTGATCACCGGAGACGGTTCGCAGAGCGATCTGCCGTTCCGCGACCGGTGCCTCGGCGACGTTGCCGCTGCGATGCTTGGTCTGCCCGGCGTCGGGGTGATGATCTTCGACCACTCGTCGATCGTGCGGCACCCGATCCTTGCGTCTGTGATCGAGAGAATCGAGAAGGTCGAGAGGGAGGCGAAGAGATGAGCGGCGAGCAAGTGAATCACCCGAAGCACTACAACGACCACCCCTCGGGGATCGAGTGCATCGAGATCGTTCGGCACTACGGCTTCAATGTCGGCAACGTGATCAAGTACCTGTGGAGGGCAGGCCTGAAGCAGCAGGGCGAAGAGTCGTCAGACGAAGCGACGCTGCGAGACCTGAAGAAGGCGATCTGGTATCTGCAGGACGAGATCAAACAAGTGGAGGCACGATGCTCCGGACAGTGAGGATGGTTTTTTTCGGCGGCAGCCGTGACGGTGCCGAGCGACAGTGGGAGACCGCCAAGGTCACGAAAAACATCGGGGCGGTTTCGGACAGCGAGAAGCTTGTCGAAATCTACAAGACTACCGAGATGGAAGACGAGTACGTTCGCTGCGACTTCGTGAAGACCATTCGACTGAGGGACTGGACCGATGCGTGACGCCGACTTGCTGCGTGAGTTCATGCTGACCCTGCCGATGGACTCGCCGGTTCGTCTGATCCTTGAGTCGGTCTGCGGATCACTTCCTGCGGAGGTCTGGACGGAGCCTCCGGGCAGCCCCGAGTGGACAGCACTGCTCGCCAAGGCGGGAGAGTCCGCCCGCATCGCGAACCTCGCGTCGGTGTCCTATGACACGGTTGTCAGAGAGGCGAAGGAGTCTGGAAAAACAGAGGCTAAACGCATCTTGGACACCGCTAGTGAGGCTATAAGGGACCTCTGGCGTTGACATGTTGTCTGGTTACTCATAGATTTGTCTGCCGGTGAGAAACATATCCCGCAGACAACTAAGGAGGCCAGAACATGACCAAGATCCAAGAGATCGCGAAGCTTCGCGAGTTCGTCAGCACCCTGCCCGAGAACAGCTACCTGCACTCGGCGCTCGCCCCGTTCGTGGGCTACTTCGAGATTCAGATCCGCTCTGATCTCACTCCGGACTTCGCGGAGATCTACGAGGAGCGGAAGGCGGCGAACGCCGAACTGCTCAAGGTCAAGCTTGAGATTGAGGCTCTCCGCGCGGAGAAGCAGGCGTTCATTCGCGAACTGGCCGCGAGCGTGAGCGAGTCGCTTGCGCACGCCCATGGCGCTTCAGAGAAGGCAGCCCGTTCGGCAAACGCCGCAGCCGCAGCCGTACGGGAGGCGAACGATCTCAAAACAAAGCTGAACGACATCTGGTTCGCTGATCGACAGAGGCAGGTGGCGTGAGGGAAACGGCCCCCGGACTCACGTGGAGTCCGGGGGCGAGTAGGTGATCGGTGACACTCAGGAGGTGGTGAGATGACGAGCGCAGAAGTGAAGCGAGTGAAGCGGTTCGTGGTCGAGTACACACGCGGCTACGTCGCTGGCGAGAACGCGACGCAGATCGGCAGGAGGCTCGGCATTAAGCCGGGGTACGTCAACGCGACTGCGTCAACGCTTCGCAAGCGGTACGGCGTCAAGGTCCCGAAACTCAGCGACCGGCTGAGGGTCGAGGACCTGAACGCACTGATCGAGCGTGAGTTGAAAGTCTGCCGGTAGTCGATCGAGCGGGCATGCCCGGCGGAGGGTCAGCGTGACCCTCCGCCGGACGGCTCACGAAACACGGAGAGGTGCGAAGTGAAGAACGTCACTATCAGGATCAGCAAGGAACAACTCGACGTCATTTGCGGGAGCCTGCAGACGTCCATCAACAATGCCCACCGGAAGGGGTTCGAGGCTCTCGCGAAGGGGTTCGCTGACGCACAGCAGGAGAAGGACTTTTACGACAAGGTCGAGTCCAGTTGCTCGGCTGTCCTGCTCCGCCTTGAGTCTGTGAAGGTTCCGAAGGATGACGAAGAAGACGACGACGACAGGTGCAGCGAGTGCGGCGAGGACTACGGCTTCTGCCAGTGCGACGAAGAGGAAGAGGAGGACGACGAATGAAGACGCAATGGGAACTGCTGGGAGTCGTCGAGGAGGGGCGCTGCGACCGGTGCGGCACTGCCTGCCCGCGGCGGCGGGTGGCTGTGCGATCGTCCGGGACCGGTCAGGTCGACCGGATCGGCGTCGACTGTGCGGCACTCCTGCTGCACGGTGGCAAGTCGCAGAAACTCCGCAACACGGTGGTGGCTGCTGCCGCCGCGGCGGAGCGGGACCGGAGGCACGATCGGGAGAACCGGCTCCGCCGAGTGGTCCGGGTGGGCGACACGGTGTCGATCCCGGTGCAGCGAGCCAACGGGATCTACACGGCGTTCGCCCTGCCCGAGGCAACGCCCGCAAACCTCAAGGACGTCACAAACAGGGTCTACCGAGCCACAGGAAGGCCTCTGGAGGGGTCATTCTTCGCCACGGGGCATGACGGCAGCCTCGTGCGGATCGACGGTCAGGACGGGCAGGACTGGCTCTTCTTCGAGGCTCTGGGGTTCGCTCGTGTGTCATAGCCACCTTGCAATACGCCGCTGGCGGCGTATACTGGAACAGGCGGTTGAGTGAGTGACGACGAACAACGGAGGGCGAACGATGAGCCAGACATACGGTGCGACAGCGAAGCGGGTTGCCAAGGGCAGCAAGTTGGTGGTGATCGTGACCCTGCCGAACGGTCAAGAAGTGACGGTCGGCGGCGCACGAGCCGCTCGGGCGACGTTCGCCCTGATTTCAGAGGCCGGTCCGGCCAAAGAGGCCACTGAGTTCGGAGCGTGGCCCGCCGTGCCGTGGCACGTTCACGGGCTTCGTTCGTCCGGGAACGCCGCAGCGTCCGAGGCTGCCCGGCTGAACTTCACTCCCTACCGGACGTTCCAGCGGTGCGTTGCGATTCCAGTAGAGGGCTAGGACACTGTGTCATAGCCACCTTGCAATACGCCGTTGACGGCGTATACTGGAACAGGCGGTTGAACGATTTCTCACTCCCGAAAGGACCCGACGATGACAAAGCAAATCGAACTGACCAAGCAAGAAATCGCCCTGCTGCTGCGTGGTGTGAGCGCTGTGCTGGTGGAGGAGAACGCCAAGGGCGACCGTCCCCTTTCCGGCTGGAAGGCCACGAAGAACTTCCTCTTGGCAGAGTCTCTTGAGAAGCGACTGACTGAACTCGCCAACGGTTGATTGTTAGGTGGACTTGGCTGCTCAATGATCGATAACAAACAAGGGAGGACGAACGATGAGCAACTGGACAAAGTACGACTGCTGGACCAGCTACAGCGGACCAACCTACTCGCATGCCACGCGGCGGGTCAGTATCGGCGGAGACTGGGGAACCGTCGGCGACAACGTCCGTGGCTGGCGGAAGCAAAAGCACTACAAGGTCTTCTCGATCGCAGAGGACGGAACCGTCGAGGAAATTTCCTCACACTACCTGCTCTCGACCGCCAAGGCAGCGGCCAATCGTTTTCTGGCAAGGTCTCTGGCTAATTAAAACCCCCACCCGCGGAAAGGAAACACGAACAATGAAGCGACTTTGGACAGGAAACACGGCGAGGCAGGAAGTCATTCAGTTTGCGGTTGTGAGGCATTCACTTTCTCCTCGCGATGCCGTGCATGCGGTAGAGGAAGACTGCGTCAACTGCAGGTGGGTACGCGAGCCTGCCGGGAGCATTCGACAGGCGATAAGCCAATACTTCGACAATCTGTCGGAGTCGGCGTGGCAGCGGCTCGTGCGGGACGTTGCGAAGGCGAGGACCGGACGATAGCTTGCAGGCGAAACACGAACAAACGGAGGACAACGCAATGGCAGTTTCATACGAGTGGGACGTCGAGTCCGACGTCGACGGCGATATCGACCACAATCACGTGGAGACGTTCACCCTCGCATCCAACTGCGCGGAGGAACAGGACAGCATCGTTTTGGTTCGCAACGAAGGCAGCGAAGACGAGGGGCTGACTGGCCGAAGCTGGGCGTACTTCGACAGGGACACCGGCAGGCTGCCGGAGTTCTTCGAGAACGCATACGGGTCCCCGACTGGAGTCCGAGTTCCGAAGCGGTTCCACGAGGAGGTCGAGCGGCACCTGCAGAAGAACTGGACGGTCCGGACCTACGCGATCGGCAACGGCGCGATCGTCTGGTACGAGCGGTCTCATCGATGCTGGTACGCAGTCAAGAAGGACCCTGAGGGCAACCAGATTGGAGACTCGATTCACGCCTCCACCCGGAAGCTTGTCGAGAAGCACGCGGCAGAGAAGTGGGGTGCTAAATGACATACGCAGAACACATTGACTCTCTCATCGCCCAGCACGGTATCACGGCCGAATGGCGAAGAGGGACGAGGGCGAGGGCGAACCGGAGGAGGCGGTGGGTGAGAATCGAGCCGATCGGCGGAGCCTCCACCTACGCGATGGCTCTCCACGAGATCGGACATGTGGTGGGTCCACAGAAGGGACGAAGGCTCGACAAGGAGGCTCAGGCGTGGCGGTGGGCAGAGCAGAACTCGATCGAGTGGACGGACGGCATGGCACGCCTAGCGGCACGCTGCATCCAGACGTATCTGGAGTGGTGCGAGAGAAAGAAGGGGGCGTGGGTGCCTCCAAAAAATCACGATTCGAGGAAGATCGGAAAATAAATGGAGGCACCAATGTCTGAATACAAACACATGGAGTTCGATGAGTTCTCGGGCATGTACTGCAAGACGCAGCAGAGCAGCAGGTCGGAACTGAGGCGGCGACTGTCGCAGCAGGCGGCGAGGTACAAGCCTCACGGCTGGGTGCTGCTGGAGTGCCGGGTGTTGGACAGCAGCCGTCTCGGAGAGAGGGTGATCCTGCCGTACGGACCGGAGAACACACTGACGGAGATCCCGGACAGTCTGGTCAGCCCTCAGGGGCTGGCGAGTGACCTGAGTGAGGTGATCGGCGTCTTGACGATCGAAGAGTTCAACCGATTCAACTAGGAGGTGATGACTTCATCGCAACTGAGAACGCAGCAGGACTTCTGCTGCTTGCACAGCGGCTGGCGGCGGAATCAAACTCGAAACGGGCGACGACCATCAAGCAGGAGGAGGCAGCAGTGGAATCAACAATCGGCAGACGGCTGCGTGAGGCGGTGGACCGTCAGGACACGCAGGCTCTGGAGCAGGTGTGCCTGAGGCTCAGGACCTACGCAGCGGTGCGGGCGGCAGCCACGGTGGCTGGCGTGGATCTGGAGCAACTCGAAGAACTACTGGGGAGGATCTAAGAGATGACCGGCAAGACGCTGACCAAGACGATGCGACAGCACCGGGTGACGATCGCCGAACTGGCGAACAGACTCGGGATGCCACAGAGCCGGATCAGGCTTCGTCGACAGACAGGGCTGCGGGATCCGCACTCTCTGCGTGACTGGCTGCAGGCAATCACGGGCGAAGACCCGCTGCGAGGTGAGACGCTGGACCATCGAAATGCGTTCCAGTTGGACCGAATGGGATACGGGAGGTAAGGACATGATCACGGTTGAACAAGCCAAGGAACTACGGTACTACACCACCCCGCGAGATCAGGGGCAGATCGTCGAGGTGAGCTACGCATGCGACGCCGATCGCGGCCTGCTAGTGAGCCGAGGCTTCGATCGGAGCGACCAGTCGACCAGCTACTCCGCTGCGGAACTGGACGAGAGCGTGGAGTCTCGGTTCGAGCCGTGGAACGGGATACTACCGAAAACAACGGGCGTCTGGAGTCCCGTGTCGTAGCGTTTGCAAACAGAAAGGAGACGACCCGTGGCAGGCAACAACGAGTGGATCGAGAAGCAAGTCGCAAAGATGCTCGCCGACCTGCGTGCCAGCGGATTCTGGGAGTCGGGCATCAATGAGGCGATCAGCCTCAGGAGCGAACACGGCTACGTATGGGACGTCGCCCTCAAGATCTCCTGCAATTACTGGTGCAGCTACACGCTGCACGGCTATGAACCACCACCACCATCACCAAGAGAGAGGAACCAAGCCGATGAGCAAGAAAATCACAGTAACGATCGACAAGGACGGCGTCTGGGCTGGAGACGGCGTGTGGACTGACGACTGCCGAATCGAGGACTGCCCGGCCGTTCTCGGGCCGGATCAGGAGTCCAGTGACGACACGTACGAGGCACTGGCCGATGCACTCGCGGACCATCCGTGGGGCGGTCCCGTGAGGATCACGAAAAGCGACGGCGTCTACACGGCAGCACTGGTCGACGACTGAGCAAACCCCCGGCACTTCGCCGGGGGCAACGACACCACCAAGAGAGAGGAACCGACCAGTGAACAACAACAACGACAGCATCACCGAACTGTGCAACGCCACCCCCGAGCAGTTCGAGAGGTTCGAGGCCGCGGCGAAGGGCAGCGGGCATTCCAGCGGCAAGTCCGCTGCGAACGACGGTAGCCTCTGGAGCCTGACGGTCGAAGACGCGATCGCCGCCGTCGAGGACGACCCGGCGGTCGACGAGTCCCCAGCCGCCCGGCTGGAGCGTGCAAGGAACGGGTGCAGGCTCTGCAGGAGGTGCGAACTCGATCAGGTCTACGTCTGCATCCCTCACCAGCTTCCGGCTTTCATCCGGGACGCCGCCGACTACCCGCCCGACGAAGAGGACGGTGACCACAGTATCCGTGGCGACCACGACTGGCACGGGTGCATCTCCGTGGAGTCGGCTCTCACGTGGAGGGGGCATCAATGGGCTAAGGTCCAGACCCTCGCCGAGCGGCTGGTTTTTGAGCTTTCCCGGTAGTGTGTCATAGCCGTCAGCGGACGGTTGCCTTTCCCGCCGCCAGCGGCGTATAATCAGGACAGTCCGAGACGACACCAGCCACGAGGAGACGACACAATGACCAACGCTTTCGCCAGCCTGACGCCCGTCGAAATCGACACGATCCTGATCGACCGCTACGCCCGCCGGACCGCTCTCGTCCGGGAGGTCGGCTACCTCGGTCAGCGGCTGCTCGCGTGCTACGGCAGGACCGTCACGGTCCGGACTCGCGACAGCCGCGGCTTCACCAGCCTCAGCTATGTCTACGTCCACCCGAAGTGCTCCGTCGGCTTCGAGGTCTCCAGCCTTGAGGGGGTCACCCTCCTGACTGTCGACGAGGTCCTGCAGGCGTACGACAACGAGGGGCCTTACAGCCTCCGTGACGAGGGCGGGACCGTCAGCCGCTACCGGGAGGCCCTCAGCCTGATCGAGGACCACACCGCCGAGATTCAGGAGATCGGCCGGGAGTGGGAGGCTCGGGGCTGCTGGAGCCGGTACTGGCTGGTCACCTCCAGCGACGGACACATCCACTCCAGCCGCCACTGCTCCTCCTGCAACAAAGGCAAGCAGGCCACCGGGTTTGCCCTCGTGCCGTACCTGTCCGACAAGACCGCCGCCGATGCCGTCTCGGACCTCGGCCCGGCCCTCTGCACGGTCTGCTTCCCCTCCGCCCCGGTCGAAAGCCGGGAGCAGGCCCGGATCCCGGCCGCGGTCGCTCTGGCTCTGCGGGAGAACGGCTGCGAGGCCTTCCAAGCCGCCAGAAAGGCCGCTGCCGCCAAGGCAGCCAAGCGGTCGTCCGAACTCTGCAGTGGCTCAGGATCGAACGCTGGGGGCCTCAGGAAGCCTGTTTGCCCCGGCTGCGGATGCACCCAGCGGGTCAAGAAAGACGGCACGCTTCACGACCACCGCGCCCCGCGGTACTACGCCGTCCAGCGGCAGGGCTACGCCAGCGACAAGTTCTGGACCGGGGCGGCTTGGGGTCCCTCCACCAAGAAGGCTCCCTTCGCGACTCGCGAGGAGGCTCTGGCGGTCCCCGGAGCCACCGGGGTCACGTGGGAGTGAGACCTGTGTCATAGTGCTGGCGGCGGTTTGACTTTACCGCCGCCAGCGGCGTATAATCGGGGCAGTCCGGAACACACCAGCAACAAGGAAACGAACAATGACCACCGCCACCAGCTACTCCGCCGCTCAGGGTTACAAGGCTCTCCGGGATCTTCAGAACGGAGGCTCTGCCGAGTCGCTCTTCGAGATCGCCGACCGCTTCTTCCGGACCCTGACCGGGTTCACCAGCCTCGACGACTGCCTGAACGCTCAGGGTCACGGCTACCGCCCGACCTTCCGCGAGGAGGGCAGCAGCGACAACGAGACCGCATTCCTCGCCGAGACCTACGACTACGTTGCAGAGCTTCGCGACCTGCCCCTCCGGGCCTACCGCCCCGAGCGGGCCGTGAAGCCACCCCTGACGCTGGGGTGGATCAAGGACACGCTCAAGGCTCGCCGGGACGCCGCCCGCCGGGACACCCGCGAGATCGAGGCTCGCTTCTTCCGTTCGAGCGGCAACGAGGTCTACCTCCGCGGCGACGACGGCAGCAGCGACGGCTACTCCGAGTACGTCGGCGACTGGAACGGGACCCTGAAGGCCCTCCGGGATCTGGCCGAGCGGTGCATCCGCAACGGCGGCACGACGGTGAGCCTGCAGGGCTGCTGGAAGTGCGGCGAGGACCTGCGGGACGACTTCGATCCGACCGACTGCGAGTGGGTCCTCGACCTCTCCGCCAAGGAGATCCTCGCGATCGGCAAGAAGTCCTGAGAACGACCACGCCCCCCGGCACTTCGCCGGGGGTGGGACCACGAGACACGAAGGAGACGACCAGTGAACACCAAGCCAATCAAAATCGACGACATCAACTGGAGCTACCGCGGCTTCGAGATCTCGCGGAACTGGGTGAGCGAGAACGGCACTGGGCGGATCTGCCGGAGCCAGCGTGGCTACCGGGTCATCCCCGGAGGGCGGTACGACGGGGACTGGCAGTCGTCATTCAAGGACGCAGTCGAGCGAATCGACCTCCTCTACGATCGGTTCTTCGAGTTGTCGAGTCAGGGGAAGTGGATCGTGATTCAGGCGGTCAGGAAACTCCAGAAGGAACGTCGACGCAGCCGCGCGTCATAGCATTTGCTTTCAATCGATACGGTTCGAGACACCACCAGCCACAGGAGACCGCACATGATCCAGTACATCGCTCTCAAGTCGCACGACAACCAAGCCACCGAGACGCTGATCCTCAACGAGAACGGCAGCGGCGTGCCGCTGGGCAACGCATCGGCGTACGCCGTTCAGTGGGGGCAGAAGACCGGCAGCAAGGACGTCAGCTATCAGGTTACCGACAGTGCCGGTGCTGTGGTCGTCAGCAAGAGGGTCGCGATCGCTCTCAAGCCGCCCGCGCCGCTGACCGCGACGCTGACGCTCGACACCGGTCCGTCGTTCTTCGGTGTGCTGGAGGCCCTCCAGCAGTACATCGACAACTGCCACGATGCCGAGTGCGTCATCGACGAGGACTCGATCGACGACTTCCGCAACAAGCTGGCGGCTGTAGAGGGCTTCCGCGATCAACTCGACTCGGTGCTGGCGTCGCTGGCTGTCGAGCAGGATCAGGCGGTGGTCGTCTCTGAGGTCGAGGTCGGCATCCCGCGGCCGACGCATGTCGAGTTGCACCTCAGCGGCAGCCCGGAGTTCTCGAAGTACTCAAGGAAGGTCAGGGAACTCGAAGGGAAATACTCCGAGTGCCGGGGCTGGAAAAGCAACGAGCGGTTCGTGACGCTGCCGTGGACCGCAGAGGGGCGTGAACTGGCCGATCGGCTTGTCGAGAAGTTCGGCTCCAGCAGCGGCAGGACGACAGCGATCATCCGGGGCGTAGGGGATTTCAATGGACGTCACGTTCCCTCTGGAATCATCGTGCGGTACGTTGAGACGCACGTGGAGGGCGGCAGGTTCTGCGACCGGTTGCTCAAGGATTACGAGTCGGCTTTCGTGAGGCACTTCCCGGACTGCCTCGTCGGCGTCTAGTTTGATTCACACCACCACGGAAACAAGGAGACAGCCAGTGGACACAATGAGACCGCCAGCGAACATCAACGACTCCATCAGCGACGTCAAGGTCCGCCGTCATCCGGAGGGAGGCTACTGGCTGGCATGCCCTACGCGGCTAGACGGTCAACCGGCGATCGTCACCTACACAGCGGCCAAGTCTCGCTCAAAGACTGCCTACTGGTTGACGGAGGCAACGGTGCGGCTGATCAACGGCGACGGCATACAGCATCAGGTCTACCGGGGCGACTCCAAGTGCGTGAGAGACGGCTGGACGATGAGGCAGGCTCTCGTGGTTCATCCTGAACCGAATGGCTTTCTCCTGAGGGGTGACGTTGCCGTGCAGGCCCGATACGCAAACACCGCCACAGGAGACGACCAGTGACATCCCGCGACTGCCCCTGCGGATCCAAGCGGCCTAGCTGGATCGAACGAGACGCCCGAGGCATTCCTCTCGCACGTGTGTGCGAGAAGTGCCGACACGAGAAACTCAACGGCTACCGCCAAGAGGTTCTGGTGGATCCGAACTACCAGTGCGACGAAAACATCGAGGGGGGTGACTGATGAACAGAGAAGAGGTGGAACTCTGCTGCCGGATTGCAGAGAGAGTTTCCTACTGCAAGAAACTAACGGAAGACAAGGACCTCAGAAACGGTCTCAGCGACATCCTTGAGCAGATCGCACTGCACTGCGACACCTCGGCCGAGAACCTGCTCCTTGGTAAGGTCGACGCTGTCCTAGAGAACGGCAACCCGAGGGTCACAACAACGGTCAAGTGGACCGGATTCCACGGCACCAAACTGCTGAGGTTCCGCGGGGGGCGGCTGGGGTCGCATCCGCTGACGGGAGAACTGGCATGGAGAGTATCTCCGGTGGTGGCAAAGCGGCTGAACGGAGATGTGTGCGGCATCAAGGAGTGCCGGTGCGGTGACAAGATTGCCTTTCAGGTCGCAGAGGAAGACGACGGGTGGATCGACATTCGTGAAATTCAAACCAGCGACCGCGAGCGTCGCAGCAACTAAGGAGACGACCAGTGACCCAGTCCACAGCAACGGCACGGCGGCTGGAGGGATACGCCCGGCGGCGGGGCCTGACGGTCGGAATCAGCCGGTACTCCACCGGGGAGTACGGGATCTCCAACCGGGACGGGGTTCCGCTGTCTCACCCGAAGACACTCGGGTACACAGCGGCGGACGCGGAGTCGGCGATCGAGATCGAGGCACATCTGAACAACAAGCGAAAGGACAACACATGAGCGACAAGATACGGATCGACCTGAGCCTCTGCCCCACGCTGTTCGACAACGGCTGGAGCGAGGAGGCTGTCCTGAACAGCATCAAGTCCTACGCCGAGGCTCGGTGGCCGGGCGTTGAGTTCGTCACCCTGCAGGTTGGATATCGACAGGGCAACGACTGGTGCTGCGTCCGAGTGAACGGTATTCTGGACCCCCTGCTCTCGGACAGCCTGTGGGACGACTGGTCCCACGCAGTGGACGGATCGAACGAGAGCCTCTATCCCAATCAGGAGACAGCCACGTGAGCGTCAGCATAGTTTGGTCCACGAAGGAGATCCCGGCCACGGCAGTGCCGATCACGTGCCGTGACGCGGCCGAGATCCTCGACATGTCGCAGGGATGGGTGCGTCAGCTTGTGCGTGACGACAAGCTGAACGGCTGGAAAATCGGAGAGTCCCGCGGGCTGCTGCTCGACGAGAAGCAGGTGCAGAAAATGCGGAAGGAAGTCGACAAGCAGCGGAAGGCTGGCAAGCGACGAGGCAGACCGTCTCGGGGCTACGCGGCAAACTGATCGATCGCTAGGGGGCAGAGAGATCTGCCCCCTAGCCTCGGCCGGGAAGTACGGATATGTTCACGCACCACAGGAGGCAGCAATGGCGGCACCGAGAATGTCAGCGAAGGTCGAGGAGGGTCTCTGGCTGATCGTGGCACGCAGCGCGACGGTGATGGAGGCTGAGGCGGAGGGGGCGTCGATGGATGCCGACGAGCGGGAGAAGATCCTCGCAGCCGTGAGGTATGCGGAGTGGCACTGGGGGAGAACGTACGGAAGGGAGGTTGTCGAATGAAATGCACATGCGGCTCTCCGCTGGAGTGGGGGCCGGACGAAACGATCTGGGGCGTTGTCGGCAACAGGTCAACGTGCAGGGGATGCGATCGGCGGTGGACACAATTTCAAACGGGGGCAGGAAGTGACGTTCGAGAAGGTCGAGAGGCACGGGGAAACGAAGTACTACCTGCAGAGCAGCAGGAGCCTGCCCCGCGGTGCTGAGTGCTGGATTGCCAAGAACCTCAACAGCAGCGGCTGGATCCGGAAGACCAGAGACAGCACGAACGCGAGGACCAACCAGATGCACCACCACGGGACACGGACAGCGGCGGAGGCGGCGGCAATCGCGTGGGCCAACCGACTGGCGGGAGAGACACCGACTCCCCCTCCGCCGCAGAGAGAGCGGGTCCTTTGTCGTTTGTGTCATAGGAACTTGAAACACGCCGCCAGCGGCGTACAATGAAGGCGGTTCGAGACGACACCAGACACGAGGAGACGAGCAAATGACCACCTACAAAATCATCCGCATGTACCTCCGCGACGACCGGCGGTCTCACACGGTCCGCCGCGGCCTGACACTGGAGCAGGCGCAGTCGCACTGCCGCAACCCAGAGGCATCGAGCAGCACGGCAACTACCGCGGCCGCTCGTCGCCGCACCAAGGCTCGCGGCCCTTGGTTCGACGGCTACGACGACGACCGCTCCTGAACCCTTCACCCCCCAGTCAAAGGAACGAACAATGACCCAGATCATCGAGATTGATTCCCACAAGTCGAAGCAGAACAAGTACCGGCAGTTTTTGGTCCGTCAGGACGGTCGGGACGTCGCCTTCCTGCTCCAGCACCTCAGCGTCCACACCTACCGGCATCAGGGGTGGCTGCTCGGCGGCGACGGCATCGTGATCGATAACACGTGGACCCGCGGGACCAGCCAGAAGGACGTCCTAAGCCGGGTTCTGGAACTTGTGTCATAGCAGCCACGCCGCCATTGCAGTACGCCGTCAACGGCGTACAATCAAGACAGTCCGACACACAACCAAACGCAGGAAACAAACAATGACCACCGCAACCGCCAGCAACCTGATCCAGATCGACCACCACGACTATTTCCTTGCCGGGGTCACCAGCCCGGTCAAGGATTCCGTCTGCAAGTGCCACCGCTGCTACGGCTCGGGGCAGTTCTTCGGCTACGGGACCTGCTACCGCTGCGGCGGCAGCGGCTGGGACCCCACCGACCGCGACTGGCGGGTCCCTGCCTCGTGGACCGAGCAGCAGATCCGCGACTGGCATGACGACCGCATCGCACGCAACGAGTCCGCTCGCAAGCGTGCCGCGGCCAAGCGTGACGCCAAGCAGGCTGCCGTCTGGGCTTCCAACGTCGCAGCCTGCCCCGCTCTGGAGGCTCTCAAGGAGACGCAGCGGGTGGCTCTGGACGCCAACGAGGCTGCCCCCGACGGCGACGGAGGGCAGGCCGGGGTCGACGTATGGGCTGCCTACGGTGCCGAGCGGAGCATCTCGTTCATCAACGATATCCTCGCAAAGGCGGCAGAGTACCCCCTCAGCGATCGGCAGGCGGCTGCGGTGACGGCTCTCGCCGAGCGGGCTGCCAACCAGCGGCAGGTCAACGCCGAGCGGGCTGCTGCGAAGGCCACCCGCGACGCCGAGCGGGCTGCGACCTTCAAGGAGGTCCCGGAGGGGCGGGTGGTGATCACGGGCAAGGTCCTGTCGATCAAGCAGGTCGAAAGCGACTACGGGATCGTGGACAAGTGGCTGGTCGAGTGCGACGGCTACCGGGTGTTCGGCACGGTCCCGGCGTTCCTCGCTGAGGACGCCGAGGTCGGGCAGACGGTCACGTTCAAGGCAGCGGTTCAGCCCAAAGAGCCGGGGTTCGGTTTCTACAAGCGGCCAACCAAGTCGAGTTGACCGCATTGTCTGGTTATGTCTAGGCTGGTTACCCACAGGAGGTCGAAAGTGAGTCAGATACTTGTCGAGAAGACGGACACGTTTGGCGGGGAAGCGAATTACTGCTGGGTTGTTCGGGAGCGGGACACAGTCCCAGACAACGCCAGCGACCGGCAGATCGTGCAGCGGGCGAAGAAGTTGATCGGCTGGACGGGACTGCGGTGCGACACAACGTACCACGGCGACCTGTTCGAGATTCGGCCGGTCGGGTTGTGTCAGATTGCGTTTGTGACGTTCGGTAAAGACGAAGACACGGAGGAGGGCTGAACATGAAAGACTGTCAGATCGAAGCAGTTGTCGAGCAGGCAGGCAGGGTCATCGAGTATCTCGTGAACTGTTCTGGCCTGAGCGGAAAGCGTACGAGTGTTGCTTATTTTGACGACCATCTGGCGGACGAAGAAATAGTCGGAGCGTATCTGGTCGGAGACGCCTGCATTTATCCGAAGTTTACGAAGACCGGAAAAATTGGCTGGGGTTCCGACCTCGGCATTCGCGCTCCTTTCACGGACGACGAAGGCAGGGAAGTGTACGTCGAGTTGATCAAACACGAAGACAAGAAGGGCAGCCCGACCTCGGTCGCAGAGGCAACGAAGGCTGCACTGATCGGACTCGTGAAGAGCCGGATCGAAGAGGCACTGATCGGAATCGAGGTGAACGCAGATGGTACTTGAAGTCCGCTATCAGTATCGGGTCAGCCAGAGAGTCACGCTCGTGCCGGGCGACCAGTTCCGGGCGAAGGGTGGACCGTACTGGGTGACCAATGGAGGAGTGGAGCATTCGATGGCGGCGAAGGGACCGTTCACGTTCCGGAAACACTACATCCTCGGCGGCGTAGAGTGGATCGAGGGCAGCGACCGCGATGGAAACCACTGTCACCTGCACATCGTAGGGGATCGGGAAACGATTGACATGAAACTGATCCCGCGACCGTATGTCGTCGGGTCAAAGATTCGGAAAAAGCGTAGTAGGTAGTCTGGTTATTTTCACAAGGAGGATTCTCAAATGGGTATCTCGCAAAGCAAACTGTGTCTCCACAAGGGTGCCGAAACGGTCGACAGGGAGCAACTCGCTCTGGTGCCGACCCCACCCGCAACGCGGAGCGAACTGGGTCGTCTTCACGTTCCGGTCGCTCACTCGGACCTCGCCAACGCTGTCGAGCGGTCGGTGATCGCCACCGGACTGCGGGTCGTTGACCAGCAGTTCGCGTTGACGAAGAGCGGAGACCGGTGTTTCGGTTTGCTCACGATCGGCGACGACCGCGAGGGCGGCGACTACGCGATCACCGTGGGAGTGCGGAACTCCCACGACAAGAAGTTCCCGGTCGGTCTGGCTCTCGGGTCTCGTGTTTTCGTCTGTGACAACCTCGCGTTCTCCAGCGAGGTCAAGATCAGCACGAAGCACACGCGGCACGTGTACGCCCGGCTGCCGGGGCTGGTTGACGAGGCTGTGAGTCGGCTGTTCAGCCATCGGGCCGGTCAGGAGAAGCGGATCAACGCCTACAAGGCGGCGGAGGTCGAGGGGACTCGGCACTTGCACGATCTGATCCTCCGGGCGTATCGGGCGGACGCGATCCCCAAGTTGGCTATCAGCGAGGTGATCGAGGAGTACGAGAAGCCACGCCACCCCGAGTTTGACGCCAAAAACCTGTGGAGCGTGTTCAACGCCTTCACGGAAGTGCTGAAGGGCTACGGGGACCTCCAGCCCCGGACGCAGCGGCTGCATCAGGTGTTTGACGCCGATGCCTGCGTCGCCAGTCAGTTGCTGTCGGTCTGATCCTGCACCGGACTCGCCGGGGGGCGTCATGCCCCCCGGCGGACCGGGCCACCACACACACGGAGGAATCCATGCATCGGCTCGTTGAACTCGAACACGCGCTGGAGTGGAGGTCGCCCACCGTGACCCCACCGGCAGACACAGACGTTCTCACGGTCGTCCGGGACAGCAGCGGCGGCGAGAGGTACGAGGTCCTGTTCTGGAGCGGAGACGGCTGGGACGACGTCATCGACCCAAAGGAGGAAGAGGTGATCGCGTGGCGTGAGATCCTGAATGATTTCTGGAAGTACAACCCGGAGAAGAACTGATGGGACCGCTTGAGGCATACATCGCGATCAGCGCCAACGCGACGGACGCACGGGCGTCGCTCAGGAACGCCGGGGTCGCATACACCGAGCACGCGAAGAGCGTCTACGAGCCGGTGATCCGGGCGGAGTGCGAGCGGGGCGTCCCGTTCGGAGGGCGAGTCTTGGTCTGGGAGGACATACAGTGGCACGAGATATGGGGCAGGATCTTTGCTCTGCAGTACGAGATCGATACGGCAAACTTTCTCTACCTGCAGAGCTTCGGCGGTATCGAGGCGAAGGTCAGTGGGCCGCTTGAACTGGCACGCATTCACTGCGACATCATCCGGGCGAGGTCTTCGTTCAATCCTGACGTTCTGGAAGTTCTGGCGACTGTCGACTGGAAATACGTGTTTGCTCACGGGAGGGCTACGGGGGTGCTGACATGAAGAAAATCGACAAGAAATACAAACTCAGGCGGAGCCATATGGCACTCGCCGACAAGCTGAACCGCCGTGCCGCGGAACTGGACGGCTACGACCAGAAGACCCTAGAGGAACGAGCGAGGTGCTACGTGCGGTCGGCTCAGGCCTACCGTCTGGCAGGGATGGCTGCCGCTGCGAGGGTTCAGTGGCACAACGCCCTCGTGACGCACCGAGAGACAGGGAACCAGACTCAGGCAGCGTACTGCCGTGAGCAGAAGAAGGCGATCAGACTTTACGCTTTTGAAGAAGAGGAGGATGACTGATGTACATGATTGACCATAGCGGTGTTCAGGGTTTTTACGGCTCGCGGGCGGAGGTCAGAGAGTTGATTGATGCCCAGCGGATCGACAACGTGGTTCTTTACAAGAGCAAGGAATGCGGAGAGACACGGACATGTCATGCATCGCACGTGCGGGAGAGCAAGGCGGAGGCAGTGCGGGACCTCGTGGCGATACTCGACACGAGGATCGAGGAACTGCAGGCCTTACGCCGTGGGATCATCAGCAACGAGCAATCGACTGGCTGAGAGAGCGTGCGTTCGGGTTCGTGGCTGCTGAGATGGGCTGCGGCAAGACGGTGATGGCGATCTTGGCTCTCCTGCACTGCAGGCTGATCCTGATCGTCTGCCCGATTGCCGTGGCCGGATCGTGGCGAAAGGAACTTGGGCGGTGGGACCCGGAGCGGGAGATCGTCGAGATCGTCTCGGGCGGCAACGCCGCACGGGCGGCGGCGGTGAAAGAGGCAGTGAAGTCGGGCAAGAGGGTGGCTGTGATCGTGAACTACGACAGCATGTGGCGAAACGGACTCGGGAAGGCGATCGCCGCGGCGGCGTGGGGCGGGATCGTGCTCGACGAGAGCCACCGCATTATGTCTCCCGCGGGGAAGGCCTCACGGTTCGCAGCCAAGCTGTCCGAAGCCAACCCGTCGGCGAAACGGATCTGCCTGTCAGGCACTCCCACGCCGAAGGATCCCCTGAACTGGTTCGGTCAGTTCCGGTTCCTCTGCCCGGAGGTGCTTGGGCAGAGCTTTCCGGCGTTCAGGGGGCGGATCGCGATGACCCACCCGCAGTATCCGGGGTGGGTGACCGGGTTCCGGCCCGCGGCACTGCAGGAGATGCGGAAACGGATCGACCCGCACGTGTTCAGGGTGAAGACAGACGAGGTCCTGACGCTGCCCGAGGCGATCCATACGGAGATCAAGGTCAGGCTCTCGCCGAAGTCGCTGCGGTTCTACCGCCAGATCGAGGAGGAGATGATCGCAAAGCTGGGGGACAAGGACGTTGTGGCTGACAACCGGCTGGTGGTGGTGACGAAGCTGCAGCAGGCGACCAGCGGGCATGCCAAGACGGACGAAGGAGAAATAGTTGACGTAGACGGAGTCCCGGCTAAGATCGCTTCACTCGAAGACTGGATACAGGAACTCCGGGAACCTCTCGTGATCTTCACACGGTTCTCGGACGACATCCGGAGAATCAAGCTGATGCTGGAAAAACTGGGGCGGACGTTCAGCGTAGTCAGCGGGCAGGAGAAGTCTCTTGCCGAGTGGCAGGCTGGGCACACCGAGGTCCTGATTGTCCAGCAGCAAGCGGGAGGGTGCGGTATTGACTGCACTCGGGCGGCGGTTTGCGTGTACTACAGCCTCTCTCACAGTCTCGGAGACTTTGACCAGTCTCTGGCACGACTGAGGAGACCGGGGCAGAAAAAGACGGTCAGGTACTACCACCTGATTGCCGAGGATACGGTCGATGAGGATATCTATGCAGGTTTGGTTGAGAAGCGGGAAGTGGTCGACAGCGTGATGGACAGATTAACCCGGAGGACGGCATGAACGCAGTAGTGAATTTCGTGCGGGGAGTGAACTCCCTGATGGAGAGAAGAGAGAGCGATGCCGAGGCAATGGCTCGGCAGTTCGAGGAGCGCCTGATCGTTGCCCAGCAGGAGCGGGCGTCGCTGGCGGAGGAGAATCGTCTGCTGAAGGACTGCCTTGGCAGGATTCACGGCGTGATAATCGAGTGCAGCCGCATTCGGGGAGGTGAAAGTGCGTGACCGTATCTGGAAGAGCAAGGAGAGCAGCGTTGTCAGGGAAAACAGGGAACTGAAGGAGGAACTGGAAAATGTCAGACGAGAACGAGACCTACTGCTACGTGGACAATCGGATAACCAACAGCAACTACCAAGCGGAGAAGAAACACATCAGCCGGTCGTGGGCGAAACGCTGTTTCGGGAAGTACGGCGGGCGGAACCAGCGGGCTTTGGAAAGTGGGGTCTCCCTCTTTGGTGGCAACAAGGCGACTGAGCTAGGGACATGGTTCGACACGGCTTTCGGGGTCACTGTCGAGAAGCGGTCGCTGGACGATCAGTTTGCGGTCCCCCGGCCCGAGACGCTCTCGGCGAACGGGCAGCGGCGGGGGGCGAGATACGATGAGTGGAGAGGTCGAGTGCTGGCGAGCGGCATGCACGCGATATGTCAGGACACCTACGACCAGTTGAGCCGGATGATCGACTCGATCATGGAACACAGGCGAGCCAGAGAACTGGTCGAGGCCACTATCAGCACGCAGTCGAGCGTGTTCTGGAGGGATGACAACGGCCACTGTCGCAAGGCGAGGGCCGACGGCGTCACGAAGGATATCTGGTACGACGTTAAGACGACGTCGAGCGACTGGAGGAGTCTCAAGTACAGTTTCAGGGACTACGGTTACGATTGGCAGGCGGCGTGGTACGTTGACGCTGCGGTGAAGTCGGGATACAGTGACTTCACCATGCCATTCATGTGCGTGCAGACGTCTGCACCGTACGACGTCGAGGTGTTCACACTTCACAAGTCGGTGACGGACCGGGCAAGGCGGGAGATCGATGAGACTCTCGCACTGATTGCGAAGAGACGAGAGACGGGCGATTACCTCGATCCTACGTATGGGACCGAGATTGAGATGGACTGGAAGTTGGAGGGCTGATGAGTATGGCGAATGAAGTTGCGGTCGTTGACTCCTCGAAGTTCTCGGCGCTTGCCGGGATCGCGGAGAGCGGTATCGATTACAAGCGGCTGACCTACGTGAAGGTGCCGCCGCGAGGGACGGACGAGTGGCGGTGGGAGGCTCCCACCGGTCGCAAGTCCCGTCCCGCGTTGACCGGCTTGGCAGTCGTTCTGACCAAGCCTTGGCAGGATCTTTGGCCGTTTAAGGGCAAGTCGACCGAGGGTGCCCTGCCCTACATGCGGTCGCTGGACGGCAAGACTGCCCACATCGTCGGGAAGGACATCGGAGAACTCGACGGCAAGCTGATTGCTGCCGCCAAGAATGCCGACGGTAGCTACGACTGTGACAAGCTGGGCAGCTATTTCCACTGGGTCAACAGCCCCGGCGGTGGTGGCACTCCCCCGCAGGCCCAGACCACCTCGGTGGTCGGGATCCTGCTGGAGGGTACGGCGTCCCCGCTGCTGGTCCGTCTGCCTACGACGTCCTGCGTCGCTGTGCAGAACTGGTTTGCAGATCTTGAGAGCGATCCGGACGGCGGGCCGCACTACTCGTGCGTGGTGTCCCTGACGGTGAAAGAGGTGAAGGGAAAGTCGGCTCCATACAACGTGGTGGTGCCGACGTTCGTGAGCCGGATCTCGGACGCCGAGGCATCGATGGTGTACGAGTCGTACTCCAAGATCGCCAACGAGAAGCTGCGAGCCAGCATCCGCCCGCCTCGTGATGAGCAGGCCTCCACGGACGCTGTCCCCTTCTAGTTCGTTGTCTGGTTATTGACAGGTAGCCCGGCTGCGGCGACTCGACCGCAGCCGGGCATGCCCGTTTGCAGAGGTCACGAAACACATACACAAACGCAAGGAGGCGGGGGGATGCGGTACGATCCAGATCAAATGTTCAAGGGTGCGGCCCAGTTGGCGAAACTCGGATTGCAGATAGTTAAGCTATACGGCGTTCGCGATGACGGCAGTTGCACCTGCCACAACGGAGCCGACTGCAACACTCCGGGGAAGCACCCGGTGGGCGACTCGTGGCAGACCAGAGCCACCACTGACGAAGAGACGATCGGCACTTGGTTCTACGACACGAACTCGAACCTGCGGTTCAACATCGGCGTGCGGCTCGGCGTGCTGTCCGGCATCATCGACGTCGAGGCGGACTCTGCCGAGAGCATGCAGATCATCCACCGCTACGGGATCGACCGTGCAGAGACGATCGCCTACCGCGGCTCCAGAGGTCCGCACTACATATTCCGCACCTCCGCGGACCTGCCTGATGCTGGAGTGGTCCACGTTGGCACGCTGGAGGCTCGGCTAGGAGGCGGTGAGAAGGCGGCACAGAGCGTGTTCCCTCCAAGCTGGCACGGCTCGGGCACTCAGTACCAGTGGCTGCCCGGAAGGTCTCCCGACGAAGTCGGGATCGCGGACCTCACGGGAGACTTCAAGCAAGCGATAATCAACGCCAGAAAGAAAACAGCCGACGGCGGAGGAGGCACTCTCACCCGCGACGCTCTGGCGAGGCTCGGTAACGGAGGACTAGGCGAGGGGCTGAGGCACGACACGATCCTCGGCGTAGCCAACCGGGTGATGCGGGGCGTCGATTACTTTACTCCCTCAGAGTTTCAAGTTTTAAGCTGCATCGTCCAAGCCGTGAACCTTGCGGAGATGCGACCACCCAAGCCTCGCGACGAGGTTCACCGAATCTGTGACTGGGTTTTCAAGAAACACGCAGAAAACGCTCAGGAGCGGGCGGCTGCACTTGCGGAAGGTTTGCAG
>JAUKPQ010042501.1:0-32096 GCA_032273045.1 Chloridella minuta | reverse complement strand
GGGCAACATACTTGTGCTTAAAGATGGCAGGGTCACTATGGAACCCAGGGGCCAGCTTGTAGGGCGTATTGTCAGTGAAGAAGGTCTCTTGCAAGTATCTAAGACTGAGTTCAAGAAGTTCTTGGCAGAGCGCAAAGTCAGCAGCCGTGAGTTTGAGTTT
This sequence comes from Chloridella minuta, assembly GCA_032273045.1. Lineage (NCBI taxonomy): Eukaryota > Xanthophyceae > Mischococcales > Pleurochloridaceae > Chloridella > Chloridella minuta. The sequence continues at coordinate 31,936 of JAUKPQ010042501.1, read as the reverse complement.
GATATGCGTGACAAGAAGATTCTTGTAGACGACAAGAAGGGACGCCTCACTACCGGATGGAAGTCAGCGATCAGCACTGATCCTGCATATCTCTATTGGTTTAAGACTGAGATTCCAAACGACTTGTTCAATGAATCCGAGTGACATCAAGGAACCTGAGTGGATCTTTCCATTCGATGTGATGGAAGTGGGGGAGAGTTTTTTCATCCCCACCTTGCGCCCTGCTGAGATAATCTTTGCCCTAGAGAATGGAGCCAAGCGCGCCAACGTGAGAGTTAAGTGCTATGTCACGCACAAAGACGATCACCTTGGAGTCCGCGCTTGGCGCATCCGTTAACGCTCTAATCCGTAGGCTTTAAAGTCTTCAACCATCATATGCTTAAGCATGTTTTGCTGCATGGTAGTTATCTTCACTAACTCATCACGTTCTTTAGGACTTAAATATCTCATGTTGCGATACTCAGTAGCCTTCTGACGGAGTGCATTTAATTCACCTTGACGCTTCTGGTAGATATCCACAATCTTTGGATCAAGCGGATGCTTACCAATATATTCAGCATGTAGTTCTGGACTATCTTTCTTCAATGTAACAAGGCGTTGATTAATTTCTTTAATCTGCGTTTCCATTTTGCCGTACTCACGGGAATCGACATTGGTCTTAGCGCCAAAGAATGAACCAAACAATGGCACATCTGTCTTAGGATTAAACGTCTTCTCCCCTTTTGTAAGATTAACCATACTATAAGGAAGTTCAAGGAACAGTTTAGACATGCCATCTAAATAGCTATTTGTAAAAAAGTACAGAGTATTGGGACTCATGTCAATTGAACCAAGACTTTGACGGTATATCCCTTTTGAAATATCTTTATAGACTTCTGGAATACGATCTCCACCAGTAAACGCTTCGCCAAGACGACGAGTTGTTGCACTATTAATAGCTTGTCCCACGCCATTTGTGTTCATTAGGTATTCAGTTACAGGACGCAACACAGTAGGCATGATGGAGTCAACTGCCCATTTCATTGGAGACTCTGTTACTTCAATCTTAGAGATAGGCAGCGGCAAGAATGAGTCAGCAAGAATGCTGGTCAATATGTTACCCATACCTTCTTTAAACGTCGTATTGCCAAATCCCATACCGCAGATCTGCGCACCAATAGCGGCAAACGATCCAAGACCAAAACCCCATGGAATTTGGTAGACAACATCCTTACCTAAACCTAATGCCTGAGAAACTTCATTAGGGATGTGGAACCTAGCAAACCTGGTCCACTGCTGCATGTTATCGCTCTTAGTGGAGTTACGTTTCCAGTCATCATCAGGCGACATCAACATAGACATCGTCCATAAGAACATACCGCCACCAATTAAAGCAGTGATCATGTACTGGGCGTTGCGACGTTCTTGCCTAAAGTTCTCCATGTACTTTTCAACTGCCGCTTCATCGTTAGCAATTTCTGGAGGTAGGTCTTCACGTTCCCATTTCTCAGTTGTAAAGGCCGGCATTACAGCTTCAACCGCACGAACAGCGCCGGTAGCAGAGGGACGGATAAACATGTATGCCGCACCAAGCTCACGACCATACTCACCAACTTTTTCAAAGTTAGCAAGATTCTTAACCCACGCTGCGGATTCCACCGCTGCAGCGCGTTCGGCTGGAGACATCTGGCCTTCGGGTCCTTTTCTGTTAGACATACCGTTAGCAATGTTTTTCTTCAGCGCTTCTTGCTTGTACATACTGTAAGCAACGGCACGACTACTAAACTCAAACATGTTGTTCCAGCTATCAATGAGATCCGTAAACTTATCGTATGTAGCAACAATACGTGATTGGTTCAACCCTTTATTTAACGAGTCAAGGTTTGCCTTAAGAGAAAAACCTTCCATGTATGTAGTCTTACCGCCAAAGCGCAGATACTCAAGCAAATCTTTTGTGTATGGATCATCTTTGGCGCGTTGAGCCAAGATACGCATACTAGTTGGGTCACCTTTCTCATGTAAGAGAGCAACCTCCCACGCCTTGCCTAGACCGTTCTTTGTTACTTGTGTGGCAATGTTAGAAAGATACGCAAGGGACTTAGCTGGGCCAAGTTGACGACTAGCACCAATGTTCCAAGCGTTGGTTAACGCATCGCGCACAAAGTTAAGAGGCGCAAAGTTGTAGTTGTAACGAGTGTGCTGTGCGCCAAAGAAACCAGTTATAGAGTTAGCCAACTCAAGCATTGGGTTTGCGTCGCGGAACGAATAACGCAGTGCTCTTAGCGTGTTCAAATCATTTATTTTAATGATGTCAATTGAACCGTTGGCGTTGTAATGGAAAAGGTACGTGCTATTAGCACCTTTGTACTTAGACAAATCTTTTGTGTTGCGTTCTTCAAATTTAACGTTGTCTACTATCTCACCAGGTATTAGTCCAGCATCAACCGCATTAGAGATTGCTTGTGTGTAATTACGACGACCTGCTCGACCTGCTGCACGGTAAGCATCATTCATTAATCGTAAGAATGGATTATCAGCAGGGACAAAACGGCCATCCGCTGCATGGGGCGTATCCTGTAGTTCAGCCCCATTTATATCGCTATTCAAATCACTTATGTCGTCTACAAGTGTTTTAGAAATACCTTTGAACGGCATGTAGTTCTGGTAGTTGTACATGCCAACCAGATTAGTTACAGGAGCAGACCAATAGTTGCCGATCTTATCTAACTTAATAGTGGCATCACTGATAGTTTTAGCGTGAGCAAACATCTGCTCAATCAATTCGCGTTGCTCGGCAGGGATATTTGCGTAGTCATTTAAACGCTGATCAATATCGGCTTTCTCTAAACCCAGCGCGTTGTAATATATAGACTGCTCATCTGTATCAATACCTTTTGCTTTAGGGTCAGCAGCGTAGCGCTTCTTTGTTTCTGCAAAATCACTAATACGTGGTGAGTCGCCAAGCGGATCAGCGTGATTAGTAGCCAGATATTCAAGCTCTTGAAACAGCGCTGTTTGTTGTGCTTTAGTTAGCTCAACTTTATGGATCAGTCCAGCCGTACCATTACGTGGATCACCCATGATATCAATACGACGCTGCGCTGCACTGATTGGCTTTCCGTTGTGGACTAAGTTTGGCGTTACATCAAGCGGAACACCTACAACCCAGTTGACATGGCGGCGCTCTGGCTCATGACGCATCTCTGATATTTGCTGCAAGAGGCTCATTGCCTGATCAAATTTATAGCCAGACGCTTTTAGATATGCTTGGAACGTAGCCCGCATGTCATCCATTGGCTTTTGCAGTTCGGCAGTTACATAATTCTTAGCCTCACCAACAGCCAGATCACGCCATTCATCCCAGTTGTTAAACTTCTCAGTCATATCGCGCACAACACGACCAGCTCTATCCCATTTGTTAAATAGGCTACGCGAAAAGTAACCTCTGTCTTGTACGTTTCTAACAGTCTTTCTCCAACCTTGGCGAGTAGTCAGCGTTTTATACAACGCATCAGTTTTTTTGGTTGGGTTTTCTCTTTCGCTTAACTTGTATGTCGCATCGTTTGGATCCAAACCTTTTGGTATCTTCTTCTCGTCTGTTTTTAACGGTGCTTTAGAAGGTAATACTGGAAGGTAGATTGGCTCAGTTGGCTTGGCGATGATGTCGTCAAACGCCGCTGCAATCTCCATTACAAAATCAGGCTGTACTGCTCTGCTAAGTTTGCCACTCTTTGTTAAATAGATATCGCGCAGTTTAAGGACGCCTGCAATGGCCAATTTAAATTTAGACCATCGAGATTTATTCTCAGGCAAATTTGTCTTAGTAGTTTCCGTACCAAACAAGCGGCTTTCTAGTTGGCTAACGTCGGCTTCACCGTGCAAATCTTGCTGTAATTGTTCACTGGTCAATGCGTAGGACACAAATTCAAACAGATTTTTGTACGCTTCTTTGTAATCTTCAGCAAGTGAGCCACGAGTCTCTTCCATGATTCGTTCTAACTGACGAATAGCATTTAATTGCAACTGAGATAAAGAGCCTTTGTTGCCGTACAAGTACTCGTTAATGACCTTAACCGTACCAGCGTGAACAATCTCGTGCAAGATAGTAGTACTGCTTAGACCTTCTCTGGTCACATAGATAATGTCTTTGACTGGGTCATACTGCGCCAAGTCACCTTGGATTTGCGCTGCTTCAACAATTTCTATTTTGGTGTTGAGATTTAAACTAGATAGCGCCCCAGCCACCATCTTCATAACTCGTTTAGTGGGCGTTGCGCTAGTACCCAACTTAACGTCGCGCATGTACTCTAAAACGCCACGCAAGTTACCATCCATGACCATCTTAATGACGTGGGTAGGTAAGGTATTGCCGGACCCCTTAGTGCGATCAATAGCTTCACGATTTGCACGGTCACGCTCTTGCTGTTCTTCAGACTCGCGGCGTACTTTTTCTTGGCGGTCAATAGTGTTTTGCTTTTCGCGCTTTTCACCTTCAGACAGTTGACTGTCATCTTTGTTAATTTGAGAACCAAGTTTTGCAAATGCAACGGTTTGCTGCGCACCAGCCAAAGTAGGCACGCCTTTTAAAAAGATATCTTTCTGTTCTTGGGTTAACTTAGACCAAGCTGGAAACTCAACTCCAAAGATTTTGCTGTAGTCGCTGCGGCCTTCTTCATACTGATTTACAGCGCGGCGATCTTGAGCAGTAAGTTTTTCTTTATGGCTACCACCGGTCTTTTGCAAATATGCTAGCAAAGCTGCGGCGGCTTGCTGGTGTTCACGTCTACTACTACCAAACGTTCTATTACCATCTACTAATGGCCCAGCTGTGATGTTGCCAAAGTAAACATCTTTGTAGTCGGCAGCAAACTTTTTTGTGTATTCTGGCAACTCGCGTTGCTCTGGGCCATGCTCTTGCAGCTGGTCTTCAATATTGCTTAGTTTTTTAAATGCCGCATCTTCCGCCTCACTACCTTTTGCTTTTTTATATTCTTCAAGGGCAGCTTTATTTGCAGCAACAAGTTCGTTACGTCTTTCGTTTGCGGCTTTGATTCGCGGATTAATCTCATCCCGCATCTCGTTGTAGAGCTGCTGATCTTCTGTGCTGATATCGTAATCAGGAATAGTTCTAGGCTTGCCTTTTTCGTCCGTCAACGATTCTTTGTATGCTTGAACGCGCTCTTGATCTTGCGCTATGCCAGACTTTTCTTCACCTTCTACGGCGTATGGCAGCTCGCCTTCATCCAAGAAATCTTTTTTAATATCGCGTTTAGCAGACAACGTACCTGTGACGCCTTGTTTAGCCAAAAACTTATTAAGCTGACCTTTTTGTTCAGAAGCATCCCTGTTCCCTGCTTCAATTTTTGCAATTTCATCTTGACGACGTTTAACTTCCGTCTGCATATCAGGAGACAAATCAGCAATAGTCTTAGGCGTTACTGCTGGTGTGGTTTGTTTTTGATCTCGTAAACCAAGAATAGTTTCTACTTCCCAAGTACCTAAACCGCCACGGCTATTAACTTTATTAAGCTCATAAAGTATGCGTTCGGGAGTTTTATCCGGTACGCTTAGAACTTCTCCAGCGCGCTTTAATGCCTCTGGTGTGGTCAACGCACTCATAGGTACGGGCTGTTTAGTCCCGTCTTGAACTTTCATAGCAGGTTCGTTTGCTTTTGCTACAGGTAATTGAGGTCTTACTGCTGTTCCGGTTGCTGTCGTTTGTCCTTGCGCCGTTGTTTGCTGGGCTTGAGAGGTCGTAGTGCCACTTGTAGTTCCTTGTTGACGTTGAGCTAATTCTGTTTTCACGAGTCCGTGTTCGGCGTCGCTAAGATTAATATTATTAAGTTCGGTATTAAGCTGCTCATTTGTTAGAGCGCGCACTGCATCAGGCGTAACAGACCCACGAGTTAATGCAGGGGACTGCTGCTTTGTTCTATCCAGATCTGGCCCAGCATCTGCTCTAGTAGATACCATTCCACGGGATTCAGATCCAATAGCTCCTGTGGCGGTTTGATTTGCAGGGGCGAGTGCAGCCACTCCAGTGCCTGCTCCACCTGTTTGTGTGTCAATTCCTGTAACATCAGGTGCTCCTTGTTCTGCAAGGTGTTGGCGAATAAGTTCAACGGCTTCAGCATTTGTTTTTCCTACCGGAACGCTAAGTCCAATTGATCGTGCAATTTTTCTATAATCAGATTGTTTGATGGCCTCACCACTATCAATTTTGCCAACATAGTCGTTAGCTGCTTGAATAGATTCAGGCGTAACACCTTCAGCGGTAATTTTTGGAGCTCTAGTACTTTTAGTTTTAGTTTCATCAGCGGGAGGAGGAATATCAGTAACATCAGGACGACTAACACCTGCAACCAATGCCTGCCCCGCCGCAGTTGAAGCAGGCATAAGTAGATCAGCAGCTTCTTGATTAAAACCTTTGCCAGCGCGTTGCGGTTCTTCTTGGGCAGTGGTGAATTGACTCTTAAGCGCTTCATCACTTATTTTTTGCTGTTCTCCAGTTTGACCAAGAGGCTTTTCAGCAGCAAGCTCGCGTGTAGCTTTATAGGCTTCGCGTCCACCTGTAGGCGCGCCCATACCAAGACCAGCAAGACCCTCCATTGCCGCTTGTCCATATACACCACGCATTGTCGGAACATCAAAGCCCTCACGTTGCAGTGCAATGTTTTGAGCCATCTGCTCTTGGCCTCCTTCAAGACCTTCTTGCAAGAACTCTTTGCCGCCTGTGATAGCGCCATGTTTGACCATGCCGCGCTGGGCAGCAAGTTCTGTTTCTTTTCTAGTAGCTAAACGAATAGCTTCTTTTTGCGCATCTTTAGTAGCTATGCCTTTAGCCAACTGACGAGCAAGGGCTGGCTCAACACCAGACGAAGCGCCCCACGTACCCAATGCAGCGCCCATTAAAATTTGGTCTAAGTTTTGGCCGCCATACTCTTGAGCAGCAACAGCGCGAGCTTCAATCTCTTCAAGAGACATTTTGGTGTTATCTTTTAACGCTTGTTTTGTTGCGTCGTAGATAGAACCTTTGACTGTACCAGCGCCCATCAATGCGCCAACGCCACTACCAAGAGCTACCCCTGCGGCAATAGGTGCGCCAAATACAGTAGCCGCCAGACTAGCAGCAATAGCGGGGGCAGTTGTACCTAAAGCATTTGACAGCATGTCAACAGGAGCAACGGAAAAAGCTTTAACGCCAGCCAACACTTGATCAAGCGCGCCTTTGTCTTCAGCCTCTTTCATGATGCGGCCAATTTCTTTACTGTCTTTTTTAGACTGCGCACTGTACAGATCAGAAATATAATCTTCTACGTCACGCAAACTTTTACCAACTCCTGTATCCGCGCCAAACGCATCGGCAATCATACGCACGCCTGTGACTACGCCAGCACCAACTTTAAGTGGAACATCAGCAGCTTGGCGAAGAAGCGGGAACATCTCTGAACTAGGAGCCGCAACAGGCTTAGCTACAGCTTCTTTTGTCTCAGGTGGGGTGTATTGAATCTGCTTTGCAAACTCTCCAAAATCCATGCTGGAATAGAATTTTTTATGGAGAGATGTTGCTAACTGATCGTCATTTACATTATCGTACTGAGGATATTTCTGACGAAATTCTTCGAGATTCATGGTACAACCTTTGTTTACAGTAGACCAGCACGCTCTGCTCTAATACGGTCAGTGACACTCAGCTTTTCATTACGATCAATTTTATCCTTTAAATAACGTAGCTCGCTACCACTTAGTTCGTTAGCTACTTTATTTGCCACGTTTTTAACTGCTGGAGCTACTTCATCTGCTAATTTACTAGCTTTAGAAGGTTCACCTCTTGGAGCGTCAGGCTTTGCTTTACCTTTTGTATCAACATAGGGGTTAACTCTACTTGCGTCACCTGCGCGGCTTGTTGAAGCTTTAGTTGAAGTACTTGCTGGAGCTGCTGGAGCTGCTGGCGTTGAAGAACCTAAGTCAAGACCTAGTGGGTTATCACCCGCCGCTGCAGGTGCAGGTGTTGTTCCAACTTTAGCATCCTTAGCTCCCCTACCGTAGTTTTGGAACATAGTATCGGCAGTTTTGAGTCTATCTTTAGCTTCTTGAAGTCGTGTATTTACGCTTGTTTCAAACTGTTCTATATGTTTTACAGCATCACCATAATTTTGTTTAATTTTTTCAGGAACTTTAGAAACGTCTCCATCAGCTTGTCTTAAAAGCGTGTTGTACAGATTTACGTTTTCTTGCGCTGCAAGATATCCGCTTTTTGGATTTTGTTTAATAGTTTCAATTTGCTGTTGAACATTAGATAAATTTTTATAAGCGTTATTAAGATTAGTTTCAACATGATAGAACGCAGCTTCTTGCGCACGTTGTGCGTTTGCGCCACCTTGAGTGCGAGCATGTGAGTCGGCAACATATCTTTGCGCCTCTGCACCAATATCTGCAACTTCTTTTGCTCTAAGATTAGCTTCACGTTGGCCTTGTAGTGTAAGCAAGTACTTGTTGTAATCTTCAGCATGCCCAGCAGCTTTTTCTTTGAGTGCTGTAGCTTTGTCAATCATGCCAAGCTTCTCAAGGCGAGTTGCTTCGTCAATGTCGTAAATGATCTTGTCGGCTTCTCTACGAGCCTTCTTAGCTTCTTTCTCATCAGAGATAAGATTAGGTATTGACTGCTTTAATGCGTTCATACCAGCGACAAGCACTGGGCCGGGAGTTGATCCCCATGAAGCAAAGAACTCAGCCAAACGCATATTGCGTTGACGCTCTTGCTCATCTTTCATGTTAGCGCGCTCAGCCATCTGTTGCGCACGGTACTCTTGACGTCCTACGTTTTCACCAACGCCTAAAGCTTCACGTTCAGCTTGAATATCTTTTAATACGTCTGTAGTTGGTCTAGCTGCTTGAGCCGAGTAAATATCACGTTGACGTGTAGCTTCTATCGCAGGATCAGCAGAAGGTTTAACGGGAGCAGTAGGAACAGGCGTTGTTGGAAGAGTAGTTGCGCCCATAATACCGCCCGTAGTTGGGGCAGGTTGCGCAAGACGTTCTTGCATGCCAATTCTAGCTTCAGCTTCGCCTTCATCTGTTTCAGAAGAAGGACCACCATATACACGGTCACCAGCAGCAAAAGCTACGATACCGCCGGGCTTATAGCTAGGCATCTGTGGTTGAGCAGCTTGGTACTGGACACCAGCAGCGCCCGCACTTTCAGGTTGCTTGCTCATCTGACGTTCACGCAAAATACGTAGAGCCATCTTGCGGATAGTTGGGCTAGAGGATTCTCTAGCTTGGCTTTCTAAACCTTTTTCGTCCATGTTCTCAAGTTGAGACTCGACTTCACCACCCATGTCGTAGCGAGGAACAGAAGTTATGCCGCCCTTTGCATATTTAAACTCACTAGGCAAACCGCCCGCAGCACCACCAGGTTTTGTGGCGTTATAAATAGACGCACCCGCGCCAATCGTACCAATAGCTTGAGACATTGGGTTAGGCGAAGCAGCGTACTGGTTAGTCGTAGACGCTTGCATTGGCAGGCCACGAAGCATATTGGACATTGTGCCCAACTGCATGAGCGGGTATTGCTGTGCGTTGGCGTAATCCTGCACAGCTTGGTTTTTAGCTGCTTGATCCAACGCCTGTTGCTGAGCACCGACTGTACTCTGCATACCAAGAATGCCTTGCTGCGCTGCAAGTTGTTGTGCGCCAAGTCCAGCATACTGATTAGCCGCTTGAAGCTGAAGAGCATTTCCTGCTAAGTCATATTGCGCTTCTGTTTGTGCTGAAGTAAGACCTTGAGCCGCACCAAATTGAGCAGCTTGGTTAGCCGCCGTTTGATTAGCAAGTGCAGTTTGTTGTCCAAGACCAGCGTTGTACTGCGCCATCTGGTTAGTTGCTGCTTGATTAGCAAGAGATGCTTGGTTGGTAGCACCTGCACCATACTGGGCAGCCGCGTTTTTAGCAGCCGCATTTGTCAGCGCTGCTTGTTGAGCTTGCGCGGAGGTTTGCATATTTGCAGCTTGATCGAATTGACCCTGTGTAAGTCCGTATTGGCCTTTCATCGACTGATTAGCAAGAGCAGTTTGTTGAGCCAACTGCGCATTTTGTGCTGAAGTATTAAACGCTGTTTGTTGATTAGCCAACGCTGCTTGTAGAGCATTAGAAGCCGTCATTCCTTGAGCCTGCATCTTTGATGCTTGGTTTTGTACCGCCGCTTGCTGCTCATTAGACAAGTTAGCAAGAGCTATTTGAGCACCGGTTTGAACACCCAATTGTTGAATACCAAGTTGTGCGCCAAGATTCTGTTGACCAACAGTAAGACCTGCTTGTTGATTGGCAATTTGTCCTTGCAGTCCATAGCCTTGTTCCGCATTAAATTGTTGTTGCGCTTGTTGATATGCTTGCTGCATACCTTGCGCTTGGTTCGTATTTTTTAACATTGCCAAATTACGATCGGCTTCGGCGTTTTCAATGGCTTGACGACTACCGCCAAATGCGCCCGCACGAACAGCTTGCGCCCCACGATTTTGAGCAGCAATCTTGGCTTGACGTTCTAATTCTACGTTTTGAACATCCAGCACATTTTTTGTATACGGAGACATGTATGCCTCCGCAGTGCCTTGGTCCGTAAAACTTTTAGTTGATACAGTAGGAGCAGCTCCCATGCTGTATTGTTGTAGGGTAGGGGCGTATTGCGATTTTGCTGCGCTCATTTGATACGCAGTTAATGGATCACCGCTAGATACGTCTTTTGGACCGCTAAATTGCGCAGCAATAGCTTCAGGCGCAACACCTAATCTAGCTGCTTCAGCTTTAATAGCAGCGGCATCGGTTGCCGTGTAGCCACTACCTACAGCTTGTTGAGCAGTCCCAGCAGTTGCAGCAGTTGCGTTGTTTGCAGTATAGCCTAAGTTAGACGGTGCTGTATACGCATTTGTCTTCATGTCGTTATACACACTCTCCATACCTTGACCAGCAGTATTAAATTGGCCAGGAACTTGTAGTCCCATGATGCCTTTTTGCGCGGTTAATTGGTCAGGAGTAAATCCAGCAATACCTTTGGTTGGGTCATAAGAGAGTTGATTACCTTGAGCATCATACGTTCCGCCATAGGCTTGGTATGGTTTAAACGAATCAATTTGTGTTTGATAAGTTGGTTTTCCGCTAGCATCTAATACAGGCGCGCCTTGCGCATCAAGAATAGGCTTAGTTGTATCAGGCGATGTATTAAATAGCTGATTCTGGGTAGCGCCAAGCATTGACTCAACATATGGTTGAGCGTATGCGGGTACGTTCGTATTTTGAACAGTTGATGTCGTTTGGGTTGTACCGCCACCACCACCACCGCCAAGGTTAAAGGGGTATAGGCGAATGCCATCACGAGAGTAACCGTTAAATTTATTTGGAATCAACATTTAAATGCTCCTTGCGGTAATCATCAAACCGCTCACAAACAGTATCTTTCCACATATCGGGAAGAAGTTCTTTAGCCTTTTCTGGCCCTACACAAACATACATCGCATAGGCAATAATATTACCAGCAGCGTAACGCAAAGTGTGGGCGATTTCTAACCCGTGCTCATCTTTGTCGCGTTCAAATTTGTTAGCTGTTGCGTACCCCGACACTACAACTAACCACATTGGCAGAATTTTGTCCTGTATATGCCGATAAAACGGGTTTGAAGGCATATAGACTAAGCAAATTAAAAACGCGTTGTTGATTGCATCTTCTGTCAAAGGATTGTCTTTATCAACCATATCGTCCCACGTATGCAGTAAATCTACAAACATACGGTACATATTTAGGGCATCTTGATTGCCCCCAAACCACTCTAGTTTTCCTGCTGTATTCATTTAGGAATGTACTTTTGTGGGTTGATTTCTCTGCCTTGTTTTTTGTTTCCAGTGCGCGCACTGCGAACTTTGTCCATCATGGCATGAAGTTGTTTAGCGCCAGCTTCCGTAGAACCGTTGCCCAAATGTGACACCACATCAGCCGGGATTACAAACTCGCCATCTGCAAGTCGAGCAGGTTGGCGTCCGTTAATAGTTGCAGGAATGTTGTCTGACATTCCGTCGCCGGGGCCCTTGAGCAGTCGGGGGTTTCCACCAGCAGCATAACCACCAAGGCTTGATTGCATAATGCCGCCACTTGCTGCTTCAACATCCCCACTGCCACTATCTTTACTCTTAGCGCTTGTAGGCATATTTAACTTGCCCATAGGCGTAGGACGCTTAGCAACAGGCGGAGAAACATAAGCACGTTGGTTAACTTTAGCTTGACGAATCTGTGCAGCAGTCAACGCATCTTGATAGCGGGTATCAGGGTCTTGGTCGTAATAGATACCAACGTCGCGTGACGCTGCGGGAGCCGCTTGTTGCTGACCACCCAGCATTTTTTGATATTGAGCAATAGAGTCAGAAAGACTACCACCCCCTGCATAACTAGGAACTTCAGGAGCCATACCACCTTCGTCGTAGCCTACGGGAATATTACTAGTCATCTGGGGCATAGAGCCCATAATGCCACCACCTTCTGCATAACGTCTGTTTTTAGTGGGATCGTATTGAAAGTCTGCGGGGTTAGCGGTACTACCTTTAAAGTTAGGCGATAAATGAATATTAGATAATGGACCACTGTAAGGCTTATCATTGAATGTAGCGCCAGAAGGGTTTAAAAGACCTAAAGCATTAGCGCCTGTATACGCAGCGGTCATTGCAGTAAAAGGGTTTTTTGCCGCCCAAGCTGCAGCTTTGTCCATACCAGCTTCAAGCGCTGAAGGAGGAGGAAGAACTGAAGAAATTGGACCAGGAGCAGCTATGCTTTCTAACCCAGTACCAAGACGTAAACCTTGTCCAGCATTAGGAGCAATTTGAAATTGAGGGTTAGGTAGGGGACCTTGACCGGGAGCAACAGCGGGAGCATTTAAAGAACTTATTGGTTCAGGCCCAAAGCTAGGAAATGCGTTTGCTGGAGCAGGTAAGGGCTGAACCCCAGGAGCCATGCCGGGCGCAGCGCTAGCAGACGAAGCTGCTTGATACGCTTGCTGAGCAGGAGACATGGCTTCAGGGATTGCTGCTAGTCCTTGAGCAGTAGCTTGTTGAGCGCCAACTTGAGCCGCGTTAATACCAGCAGCACCAGCGCCAGCGCCACCAGCCGCAGCATCAGCAGCCATAGCTTCTGCACCAATAGCAGCCTCTGCCCCACCTACCGCACCCGCGCCTAATGCTTCAGCGCCAAGACCCATAAGAGCTTCTGCACCAAGAGCTGAACCAAGGGCTTCTGCCCCAAAAGCTTCTGCCCCAATAATTTCAGGGGCTAGCGTTTCAAACGCAAATAGCATTGGCATGATTTACCTCTTTAATTTCTGGCGACTCTAGTCCTGTGCCGCGAAGGTTATGTAAACAACACAAAGAAACATCGTCTGTTAATGCACGGAACGCATGCTTTTTGCCTGCGGAAATCTTAATCATAGATGGGGCACTAAACTCCCCAAACCATTCACCATCTTGCCAAGCTTCAACTGTTCCACGTGAAACCAACGTAATGTGATCATGTGTATGGACATGCTGAGATATGATTGTCTTAGCCTTTGCAATAGAATAAGCACGGACCCAAATGTCATCTGCTTCGGCAAACTCAACATACTCAAGCTCTACAGGCTTGTAGTCAGGGTTTTTACTAATAGCTTCAAGGTCCATGTATTTGCTCTAGTTATTGATGTCGATATTATGGAGTAACTGTACCAACTGCGCCAGTACTTGTTACACCCGTTAAACTACGAGTTATTGTGCCTCCAACAGGCCCAACACTGCCAACTGCTCCCGTACCCTGCACACCATGCAAGTCGATGGGAACTTTAATACGCAATACGTTCGTACCAGATTGCAGTGTGCCACCTTGTGTATCCCTGTAAACATCCCCGTAACGCAAACTATTGTAGTCTGCATCAGTTGGTAAAGTTCCTAAATCTAAGTTTAACCGCGCTAAGTTAAGTTGTTGAACCGCATTGATCTGGTTGAAGAACAACCTCAGTACGTTAGTGTACTGATTCATGAATCCTTGGTCATACTGCGACGGGGCGGCAGGTACGTTTGGCGCATTCTGGTTCTGCAACATGCCCATAATTTATCTCCTGCCGTCTTGACGGATGTCGATACGGGGCGCACCAAGCTGCCATGTCGTACCTAGGTCAGTAGATGAAATTTTAAATATCATTTGACGGCCACGGGCGCGAGTATAGATTTGTCCTGTAAATTGCTCAGTAATAACATACGTAGAGCTTTTAACAACTGAAGCAGAAGCAGTACTAGTAACGCCAGAGCCTGAGTTCTGTAGTGGATACAGAGTCATAGTAACTTGAGGTGTAACACTACTAGATGAACCAGAGAACGTCAGGTCAGGCAAAATACGCCATACAAAACCAAAGTTGTGTCCGTCACCAATATCAAATTCAGATGAAGAAATATTTGCGGCAATAGGCAATATGGCATTTGGGTATTCAGCATCGTCTACGCCGTCCTCGTGCTGAACAAGCTTGCCGTTATATGTTGCAGCAATTGGGTATGGAAGCAAGCCAGAATCTAGCCAAGCTGTTCGCGCCATTGTGCCGTAGTACCAAACTTTTTCAAGGTAGTTATACACCACATACCGGTCAACCGCTGTACTGTTAGCGGAACAATAAAACCACCAAATTTCGTTAAAACCTTCATTAGTACTTGCATACACTTGTTGAGACTGTAGAGCATTAAAATCTTGGAAAATGTAGCGGCGTAGGTCGCAATTAAGTGTCTGTATACGACCATCGTACATATAAAATTTATCAACACCCATCCAATACACCACACCAGAAGCAAGTGCTACAGAATTAGGACCAGCAATAGAAATATTGTCACCAAGTAATTGAGAACTCCACACAAACGGAGGCCCAACATATTGCATTGAATACATAGCCGTATTGGTAAACACCACAATTTCCTGCCGTGTTTGGATAGCAGTAATAATTTCGGAACCGTGTGAAAGCTGAATACTACCGGCTTGATTAGTAATTGATGGTGTCCATGTATAAGGATCTTCTTGGCTAGACCATCGAATCAACATTGGATTAAGTACGGTGCTGCCGTAATCGTTTGTACCAAACACAAGAACAAAACGAGAAGTATCAGAAATAATAAGACTGTTCTGATAGATAGGTGTGCCATCATCTCCAACAGCGGCTAAATTTATGCCTTTAGCAGAAATAAATTGCAATCCAGACTGCCCCCCAGAAGTTGTAATTGCAGAGCCATTAATTGTTGTGGCTACGCTAAATGTGGTTCCTGAAGAAGCTACTACAAAATAAACTGTGCCAACAGACAAACCAGTAGGTAGTGCGCCAGTAGAAGTAAATGAAATTGTTGTGCCGTTAGGAAACGAAAACCCAATAGGTAAAGTAATGACACCGGGAGCAGCAATAGTAATAGTAACTTGAATAGCGGAATAGCCAACGTTGGCGCTCCAATAGTAAAGGCCCTGACCACGGGGGCCATAAATTAAATCTTCACCAAAATTTTGTTGGTTCCAAATATAAAGAGAGGTTGGCACTGCTATGCCATTACCCCACGTGCCGCCACCCCAAGGACCCGCACCCCAACCGGTTAGTGGTACTTGGTATGAGTTTCCTGTATTGACTTCATACTGTGTTACAACCGTGCCGCCACCGGGAGAACCCGATACATCAGTTGCATTTGCAGTAGCGGAAACAGTGATAGTGTAATTGTTGTTATCTACAACTGTGACTTGAAAAGTACCTGTTAATACAGACGCTGTAATATTCCCGCCAAGCCCTGTAATACCAGCGCCACTATAAATAACAGAGTCTCCGTTGACGCAGCCGTGATTTACTTCAGCAATTTTTATAACGCTTGAACTTAAAGTTGCAGTAAAAGGGTTAGTTAAAGTGACGGTCTTGCGAATTGGGGTGATGTTGTAGTAAGCGCCACCGTTAAGAATATAAAAATACAAGTTAGTGCCAACACCTACCAGATTTTCACCAACTAAAGTAACCCAATTCCACAAAGAACGGCATACGCCTTGGAACGTGTCAAAAGCAAACTCAGTCCAACCACCAATTTTTTCAGGGTTGCCTTGACGGAAACGAATCTTGTCGCACTCGTACCAGCCGCCTTCGGTGGTATATCGGGTGTTTTCCCGATTGACCCCCGGTTTAAACAGAATTTTTTGTAATGGCATTTTTACCCAATGTTACGTTCAAAGTGAGGGCAATCTACTAAGGATTTAAAGTTGCCGCCCCAACGGTTTTTAGGGTGTAAAGACTCCCAGTAAGAACCTAATGGCGCAAGCACAGCCTTGTCCCAGATTATCTGCCCATCTTTAAAGAAGTTCAAGTCAATTGCGCAACGTTTTAGATGGATTGAGTTGAGCGTTTTAGAGCGTCCAGTGTTGACGTAAATAGCTTGTTGCTCAGGAGTTCTGGCAAGTTCACCGCCAGTCACCATAAACCCTTGTTGAGTAGAGTACTCAATAAGTTTGCAGGCATCCAAAAGGAATGCAGCTTGTTCTTGACTCAGGCTCATTCTTTACTCCCTTTACGCATTTCCATAACTTTTTCGACAGTCCTGCCGCCAAAGTATGCGGTCATCACCAACATGCCCCATTGACCTAAAAGGGTGACATAAGACTCAGCAATCTTATACCCAGCGCCATCAAGCAGTGCCATCAAAATAAAAGCTGAAAGGATGTAGACAAGAGTGCCGGGGCGAATGTTCTTTGACAACCAAGAGTCGGAAGACATATCAGCCTCCCAGCGACGACTGATATTATTGTCTTCGGCAACCTTTGCCGCAAGCAACGCTTTAAGTTCTTCTTGCTCAAGCCGAGCTTTTTCAATCCCAAGTTCAAGCAATCGCTCTTCGTGGTCATACTGAAGCTGGCGCAACTTGGCAACTTCAGCGTCGTTAGGGTTGTCCGAAATCTTTACGCCCAGTGCGTTCTCAACAACTTCTTTGCCTTTGGCTTGGATTGCTGAAGACAAAAGGCCCAGACCATTCTGCGCCAATGTACCTAATAATGATGCGACGATTGGAATCATAGTTATTCTCCGCAGTGTTTACATTTGTGGTGTGAGTCGCCGTGCGAAAGCTTGACACCCGCCAACAGGCCAATGAAGCCGCCGATAATGGTTTGGAAAGCTGGGTGGAGCATACTGAAGATTTCTGCATTGTCCACTTCCTTGGCCCATAGACCGAGCAAGAATGCCGCAACCATACCCAGTACCGACAGGCAAAGCGTGGACGCTACCATCAGGGTGACCGAATACGTTAGCTTACCAACGACATCTGGGTTCTGTTCCATCACTTCTTCTCCCGCTCAAGTGCATCTTTGTATCCATGAACTATCTTTGCTCTAAGCCATGTGGAATCTGCCGCACCCGCCCACTCTGCTAGGTTGTTCCAAATGACTGTGTAATCTGTTGACTTGCAATGACCTGCGTTCTGATCCAGCCAAGCCATCATTTGTTTGTGCCGTTCGGTCGGATCGTGGACTGTGTAGCCTATTCCATAAAATTCGCGCACATGGCATCCATTCTTGGCTACGGCTCCAACCAGCCCCAATAACAGTAACAGTATGAGCCAGCGCATTCACCATGTCCCGCTCCATGCAAGGAGAAAAGTACCACAAACGACAAACGCCGTAATACAGGCTGCGACAATGATTGTTTCAGCCCAGTTCCACATTTTTAATCCTGTTATGCAACGTATTGAATGGTAATTTGACCATTATTACCGTTAGTTCCCAAAGTATTACCTTGACCATATCCACCAGCACCGGGGCCATTTGAAACTCCATAAGAAGTTGGAAAACCCCTACCCGATGCGCCGGGTACGCCGGTAGTCATACTTCCAAAATTAGTACCATTTCCACCAATAATATTGTAAATAGTCCCTCCAGTAGCAGAACCACCCGTACCACTACCTGCTGATTGACCGCCACCGCCGCCACCCGCCGCTGATATTAAAGATGACCCACTTCTCACAATCTCACTTGTACCACCAGCATTTCCGGTATTAGGATATGGTTGATTACCTGTACCGCCAGTACCTACAGTGATTGTTAAAACCTGCCCCGCAGACACTGCAATAGAGCCATAAGCAAAACCTCCACCACCTCCGCCAATAGTGGCGGAAACACCGCACCCGCCGCCTCCACCAATAACTTCACAAAGAATACTGGTAACTCCTGTGGGAACTGTCCAAGTGGTTGATGAAGTGTACGTATTGACCGTGAGAACCGCGCCACTACCTGTTGTTGCAATGGTTTGATTAGGCCAAGAACCTGTAACGGAAATATTACTGCCAGCAACAATAGAGGGTGAAGTTGTACCTGTGCCGCCGTTAGCGATGGGCAATGCAGTGCCAGACAAAGTAACCGCCAATGTACCGCTTGTTGTAACGGGCGAACCAGCTACCGATAAAAAAGATGGGACAGTCATGCCCACAGAAGTTACCGTACCAAAACCACTGCCAGTAGCGTTAATAGTTTGATTAGGCCATGTACCTGAAATCGTCACGCTTGTACCAGCAACAAGAGAAGGTGTGGCTGTCCCCGTACCACCATTGGCGACAGGAACTGTGCCTGTCAAACTAAGATTAGGCGTTGTCCCACCACTTGAAGCCAAGGGTGAAGAAGCCGTTACTGCTGTGACTGTTCCGCCGGTACTAGATGAGTTAATTGTCTGGTTAGGCCATGTACCCGAAATGGTGACGTTTGTGCCAGCTACTAAAGCAGGTGTTGCTGTACCCGTACCACCGTTTGCAATAGGCAAAAGCCCTGTGACATTGGTTGCAAGATTGGCAAACGTAGTTGAAGTTGTGCCCGTACCACCATTAGCGATGGGTAGCGTTCCTGATACGTCAGTCGTAAGAACAACGGGGTTGCTAACAACCTTTACAAAGTCTGAGCCGTTCCAAGCAATTAAGGCTTTTGTTCCAGATGGAATGGTAACGCCAGCCGTAGGGCCAGAGCCGCGCACAACAACAGAGCCAGTACCCGTATTGATAACCACATAGGCTTTACTCTGCGCTGGGGCTGTAACGTAACGAGTTGTTGCGCCATTGCTTGCAGTCCACAAAATCACGGCATTACGTGCTTGGTTAGCCGCTCCGTTGGTTGTGGAGAGAGTGACATCCGCATCTGCGCTAAGAGTTGTTGTGCCCGCAACCGCAGAGTCAATCAACGATGTGATTGAGTTATTAACTGTCGTACCCCATGTACCCGACAAGTCTCCAGTGGTTGGCAGCGCCAGACCAAGAAGGGGGGAAAAATTAGTTACTGCCATGATTTATTCCTTATGGGTGAGAGGCTTTGTATGCGTCAAATTCGGCTTTGAGTTCCTTGATGGCATTTATCATGTACCAAGTCAGATTGTCTTGGTCTACAGACATTACTCCAGTAGATTCAGTTTTAACGCACTCAGGCAAGATTTGCTGAAGTTCTTGGGCAATTACACCA
Source organism: Chloridella minuta (assembly GCA_032273045.1). NCBI lineage: Eukaryota > Xanthophyceae > Mischococcales > Pleurochloridaceae > Chloridella > Chloridella minuta. The sequence goes on along the minus strand of JAUKPQ010042501.1, from coordinate 12,456 downwards.
AGTTGAATACCAGTCTTTTTAATTGCTTGGTTTTGTGGTAATTCGGTAACTTCTTCGGGTAAACAATATTCAAAATTTCGTACTTGAATTTGCGTAAGTTTTTGTAAACCAACATCATTGTTGACGATGTTTTTCTTCAGGCGTTGGTCAGATGTGGTTGACCATGAAGATGAGTTATTACCTTGGTAAACACCGCCACTAGCGGGGGCAATAAAACCTGTACTCGAACCCTTACCTGTAGCACCAGCAGTACAAATAACAATTTCATTTACATCTGACCCTGCTGACACGCTTGCGGCATATCCAATTAAAGTATTTTGAGTTCCTGTAGTTAAACTTGAATATCCAGCCCTACCACCAATAACAGTATTGGCATCTCCTGTTGTTGCGCCATAAGCCGCGTAATCACCAATAAATGTGTTGGTTGCTCCAGTGGTGAGGCTATTTCCTGCGAAATAACCAACAGCCACATTTGAGCCGCCTGTCGTAGTGCTATTTAAAGCGCTTTCACCCACAGCAACTAATCGTCCACCAGTTGCCGAATAAGCGGCCTTATAGCCAAAAGCTGTAACGCTTCCAGTTGCAAAAGTAGTTCCTGTATATGCCGCCTGATAACCTACAGCCGTGTTGTTAGATGCTGTGGTGTTGGAGTTAAGTGCATACGTTCCAAAAGCAGAATTGTAATCACCCGTTGTGTTGCTTCTCAATGCTTCAATACCAACCATTGAATTCTGAACTCCAGTGGTCATTAGATAACCAGATTGGTATCCAACGGCAGTATTGCTATATCCCGTTGATTGCGTATAAAGTGATTGATAACCTATTGCAGTTGTATATCCATTTGAGCCACTTAAACTATAAGCGGCTTGAAAACCTACTGCAGTTGAAAAAGATGCTTGATTGTTTGGTAATGCTTGATAACCAAAAGCCGAATTGCCACTAGATGTCGTATTATTAAGCAATGCCTGATGTCCTACTGCCGTATTTGAAGCTCCAGAAGTATTGGCATAAAGTGCCCGATACCCCACACCAACATTTTCAGCAGTGGTTGTTGAGGCAAGTGCTTCATATCCAATAGCAGTAGCACTACCCGTATTGGTCTTACCATACACAGTACCCAATGCAGTAGGCGTAGCGGCAGAGCCACCACTTGCAGGTGTTGCCCACGTTGGAGCCGAGCCTGAACCAGAAGATGTCAATACTTGACCGTTTGTTCCAGTTGAATTGCCAGAACCCACACCCACAGCGCCAGAAGTATTGAGCGTGAGTGCAGTTGTACCGTTGTTAACTTGCAGCGCTAAAACACCAGAGGCATCGCCAGTCTGAATCAGGCCGCTAGTTGCCCCGTTACTTGCGTTGATTGTCGATGCCATGTGTTACTCCTTATGCCGCCGCTTGTTGCAAGGGGGTCAAGTCTTCAGTTGTCCAATAGTCTTTAGCCAACATGATTTTCAAATGCTCACGATTGCGTGATAGGCAATCAGCCCAATCAGCATCAGTCATGTTATTTGGCTTGCCACCATTGATTAGGTTTACTGAGTCCATTGCGGCAGAGTAGTGCTGTGCAATTTGTTCGGGTGTTGGGTTTTCCATGATTAAGCTCCTAAGTTAAGTTGAGATTTGAGGCTATCCACCTCGGCTTTGAGTTCCTTGACTGCGTTAATCAAGTACCAAGTCAAATTGTCTTGGTCAACAGTCATCACGCCAGTAGATTCTGTTTTAACGCACTCAGGCAAAATGGCTTGTAATTCTTGAGCAATTACACCAAGCTGAACACCTTGCTTTTTAATGGTTTGTTCTTTTGGAAGTTCTGTAACTTCATCTTCGGTGCGGTACTCAAAATTACGCACTTGGATTTGCGTGAGTTTTTCCAAACCAACATCATTGTTGACGATGTTTTTCTTCAGGCGTTGGTCAGAAGTTGTTGACCAAGATGATGAGTTATTGCCGTTGTAAACACCAGTTGTACCACTACTAGGACTTATAAAAGCAGTATTTGCACCTTTGCCTGTTCCATAACCCAAAACCATTTCTCCCGAAACGCTTGCACTGGATGGATATGGTGCAAAACCAATATAAGTGTTATATCCTCCAGTTGTTAATGGAGTACTACCAACCCCTGCGGCTAGTCCAATACAAACATTGTATGAGCCAGTTGTAACATTTCTACCTGCTGGTGGGCTTGCAGTATTGTCGTAACCACCAACGCCAATATTGCCTGTTCCAGTTGTTAAGTCATAAAGAGTGTATGAACCAACAGCAACATTACCTGCGGCTGTACAAGACTGTAGTGCACCAATACCAACACCTACTAAATATGCGCCAGTTCCAATTGAATAACAGGCTTGATAACCAACAGCGACATTACCATTTCCTGTGGTGTTAGAGTAAAGAGCTTGCCTACCAAAAGCGGTGTTATTGTCACCCGTTGTATTGTTATAAAGAGTTTGATAACCTACAGCAGTACCGCTATTAGCAGTGGTATTGGCTTCCATTACGCCATATCCAACAGCAGTATTAGCCGCACCAGTTGTGTTGTAAACAAGTGCTTGATACCCTATGGCACAATTCAAAGATGCTGTGGTGTTAGAAAATAGGGCGTTACGACCAACCGCTGTGTTAGTTCCTCCTGTAGTGTTAAGTTGAAGCGCATCAGTTCCAATAGCCGTATTAGATGCGCCTGTAGTGTTGGTTCTAAGCGCACCGCCACCAAAAGCACTATTGTCACTTCCAGTTGTGTTGTAGTAACCAGCAGGCCAATTACTAGAATCTGAACCACCAACAAACGAATTACCCGTTCCTGTTGTGTTGCTATAGCCTACTTGATAGCCAACAAATAAATTTTTATCTCCATTATTTGTGTAACCAGCTTGATACCCCACAGCAGTGTTTCTGGAGGCTGTGGTATTGGACGTTAATGCTTCACGACCTAACGCAGTATTCTTTGAACCAGTAGTGTTGTTGTACAGAGTGTTGTAACCACCAAGCGCAGTATTTGAATCACCTGTTGTATTGCTAAACCCCGCTTGATACCCAATAAAAACACCTTCAGTAGTGCATGAATATCCCGCTTGATTACCAAGAGCAGTGAAATATCCAACATTACCCATGCTGTAACCAGCTTTCCAACCTACGGCAACGCTACCACCTCCTGCACTTCCTAGTGTAGTTCCAGTGTAAAGAGCCTGATAGCCTATAGCGACATTGGTTGCGGCAGTTGTAGCAGAATTAAGCGCACCCGAACCCAATCCCGCATTTTGATTTGCTGTGGTTCCAAATACAGTACCCAATGCAGTAGGCGTAGCGGCAGATGGAGAAGGTGAAGCTACCCATGTAGGCGCAGAAGCGCCATTGCTTTGCAACACCTGACCAGAAGTACCAGCCGCTGTTGTGGCGTAGGTTGTACCGTCACCGTATGTGACGCCGCCAGCCGTGGGCGTGTTGTTACCTGTGATCGTTACTGCCATGATTTACTCCGTTATACCCGAGCCGCTTCAGCCGCAGCCTGTGCCGCTTGATAAGCCGCAATAACTTCAGCAGTCCAGACTGTATTACAAATTGCCACGACATTAGCTGGAACACCTGTCAGGTCTTGTGCGGGTGTTAGGCTTGTGCGATGGTAGGTTTGGCTGATTTGATTGCCATCTTCCATAATTCTTGTTGCTTCACGATAGAGAATTGTGCCATTTTCAGTTACTGTGATTTGGTCAACAGTTGTGGTTTTAGTTAAAGACATGATTTTTTTCCTTTGATTAGTGTCCGACCTGATAATCCAATCAGGTTAATTAAGTTGTCATGTATGTCATGGTTATAAATAAAAGTTCATCACCACTAAAATTATTTGCTGCATTCGCATAAGATACTGTACTCATTGCATAAATATACATATTTGTTGTGCTTGGGGCGGCTTGTATAAAATATGTATTCATGTTTTGTGAAGCACTTTCCATCCACAAAGATGTTGTGGCATAGGTTGATCTTTCGGTTGCAGCCGCCACAGTAAATGGAAGGGCAATAATAGCTGAACCAGATGGTGAAGAAACAGAAGAAACTCTGAATTCACCGCTTATTGTTACAAGGCGACCAACTTTTGTATAAGCACCCGTGTCGAATGATGTATTCATTGTTATAGAACCACCACCAGTAGTAATTGCACAAGTCCAAGTCCCCTCCTCATAGTCATCTAAGGTATTAGCGTCTGATGATGCTGATTGAGTTGCGGGGAATGTGATGCCTGTGCCTGTAGCTGATGTTGCACCTTGAAGTGCAAGTGACTTATCTTTTTCTGCAGTAAGCACCACAGCAAAAGAGGCGTTAGTTCCTGCCGTACCTGATGCCGCGCTATACCATGTGTGGATACCGTCTTTTTGCTGATATAAAGAAGCTGCGGCAGTAGTAATATATTTCCAAAAAGTATTTCTGGTGGTGTTATTTCCAATTGATGTGTAATTGCCTGTATCGTTAAAAACCCCAAGACCAATTTGAATTTGTGGAGTTGTGGAAGTACTTGGAGTAACACCCACACCCACATTCTGTGATGTATCAATAGTTAAAGCAGTTGTCGACCCGTTAGTTTGAAAAACCAATGCGCCCGTTGTATCCCCTGTGCTAACCAGCGCGGTTGTCGTTGTTGTTCCTGCTGCAATCGTGCTCATATAACCACCCACCTTTGACCGCTTGGTACTGTAAATGCCGACCCAGAACTGATTGTAATAGGCCCAACACTGAAACCATTCTTGCCGGTTGTCAGTGTATACGTGCCTGTAAATGTCGTAAAGTTCTCAGTGACCGCGCCAGCAGCCGCAAACGAAGACATTTCTGCTGGGTACGTGACAAACACGTCTTTAGTACCTGCACTAAAGTTGACCAGAGAACCTGAGTTGCTAGAAGAAAAGACAGTTGTACGGGCTAATGTTGTACCAGAAGATGTGTACGTGCCAATACCGACTTCCCACTCAGTACCGGATTGAGCCGCAATTGTGTAGTAAGTTGTGTTGCCGTTGCCAACAGCCGCAAAAGATTGAAACCCCGTGGATGCGCCAAGCAGAGTCACTGTACCCGTACCAGTCGTGGTGGTGGTTTCTTTTACTCGGTCTGCTACAACAAAAGCCATATTATGTCCTTACACAACCATCTCAACTTCAACCCAGTTAGGCGTCTGTGAGTCGTCTATATTTTGCCAAGCTGGTGTTTGTGAATTGGCTATATTTTGCCAGTTTGCAGTCTCGCTGTCATCTATTGTTGTCCAATAAAAATAATTCACTGTTCCAACTTGACCCCTAGCCGCAACACCAGTCAATGCTACCACTCTATTAGAGCCAACTGACCCAACACTACCTATAGCCTGTACGCCGTCTTCGGTTGGATTATTTGTCTCTGTAACATCACCAACTGCGCCAGCCGCCTGAACACCAGTCAGGGCAATCTCACGGTCTGCAAGAGTTACTGTACCAACACTACCAATTGCCTCAACACCATTTTCAGTCGGACTATTAGTCTCGGTAACATCCCCTACTTGACCAGAAGCCGCTACCCCATTAAGCGCAATACTTCGGTCTGCAACAGACACCGTACCAACTGCTCCAGTAGCTTCAGTACCTTGAAGCCCCGCTTCAATACCAAAGACACCAATTGAGCCAACTTCACCCGCCGCTTGAACGCCATTTAGCGCAATACTTCTTGCTGCAACAGCTACTGTACCAACCGCGCCCGAGGCTTGAACGCCTGTAAGCGCTTGTGATACTCCACCCGTAACCGTGCCTACCGCGCCTGTTGCACTAACTCCAGTTAATGCTTCTTCATGAGTATAGACAACCGTGCCTACCGCGCCAGATGCCTGAACGCCGGTAAGGGAAACTACTACCGTTTGCCCCGCAAGCGAGGCGAATGGCGCTTCGGCAAAGGCGGAGATACCAAACATGGCTATTCCGGTGAGTTACCCCACCGGCCCTATTAGGTTGTAGCCAAGCGGATCAAAGCAGTCGTAGTCGTATTCGATGGCATCGTCAATGTAAACGTACCAGCCGTAATAGTCTGCGAACCAAATGTATGAATACTCACCGCAGGGTAAGCACCAGCCGTGCCTTGCGTAAAGTTGTAAATCATCACAGCATCAAACGCCGTAGACAAAGTTACCGTTGTGTAAGTAATACTGGCAGATGGTGTCCAGAAAGCCACGCCCGCAGTTGCGGATGAATTGGTAGCTGTAGGAGGAGTTGCATTTGTAATAGCCACACCACCTGCGGTGTAACCCGTACCAGATACTTCACCAGACATAGTAACGGAGCCAACTGTACCTGTGTAGTTAGAGGAGGATGCGTTAAACGTACCACTGGCCAATAACAAAGCGGCGTAGTAAGTATCCGCAGCAGTGGTTGCACGAACAACACCTGTACCGAAATTATGTGTGCCCGTCATGAGCTTGCCCATGAACGATGTTGACATTGCTTGTGTATTTGCCATGTTAGGCTCCTTAATTAAAAGATGCTGCTTCAGCGCCCAGCATCACAGACTGCTTTAATTGAACATGGGCAGAGCGATGCACAAGTTCTCCATCTAACCAATACTCCACCCAAGTGGTGTACTCGTTGTCATTATCGACTGAACCTTCTTTTTTCTCAAGAAGAGAATCGTCCATTTCGCCTTTGGTGGTTGTGACCAATGCCATATTTATTCCTTATGTGATGCGAATAATTGCATCTGAACTGTTTGCGGTTGGGAACTGTATTGTAAAAGTAGTTGTTGACGTTTTTTGAGATCCAAAATCTAAAACGCACACAGTTGGATTAGTGCCACCAGACTTGTATATCAGAGCAGCGCTAGCCGTTAGTGCAGCATTCCAAGTAACGTTGGCAAATGAAATGTATGTAGTGTTGTTTGCAGAAGTTGGCACAGCGTTTACTGTAAGGGCTATTCCACCAGCGGTATACCCTGTAGCTACAACTTCATTTGCACTTGTGTATATGGACGTACTAGGCCCTAACGAAGCCGCACCTGTGTACAGCGCAATTTTGAATGAGTCGGTGGTAAAGTTATACACCCCATTCATCAGCCCAGTCTTAAAAGCATCTGTAGCGCCTTGTTGGATAGCCATCAGGTCACCGCCTGTCTATATTGACCAGAACGATACGCATCTTGACGTTCCATACCATCACCCAAACGTTTAGCCAAAGCAAGCGCTTCCACATATTTCTGGTTATACAGAGTAATCATGTCAGGTTCACCCTTCATGAATGTGTATGCCTCTACCAAAGAACCATACAAAAGCACGGTATCAAAGTTGTCACCAAGCCAAGTTGTACCCGCAGTCACAATAGACTCTGGGTAGTAATAGAAATGCAACTCGGCTGTATATGCGGTATTAGGTGTTGGGCCTAGGATAAACGTTAACTCGTTTGTGATTGTAGACCCTGATAATGCTGGGCCAAACAATGCGTAGTACTTTGGAATTCCAGTATCTGTTGTGGCGTTAGGATACGCCTGACGAATAAAGTTCACGTCTTTGTTGAGCAGGTACTCATAGTTTCCAGACGCATCAATCACTGCTAACGAATATGTAGCAAGGTAGTCGTTTGGAGCTTGAAGATACTTGTTACCTGACTGGATATTGCCAGTCATGTTTTTACGAAGCGAAGGAAACTGAATGTTGTTATAGATACGCTGTTCAGCTTGTTGAATGAAGCGATCAATCTGTTCCTTAGTGGTCTCTACAGATGTGTCGGACAGAGTTATATCTGGAAAATTATTTTCCGTATATGCCTCAATAGATGCAACAAGCTGCGTATAGTTCATGCCATTGGGCCTCGTGACATCACGCCTTTAGTAGCTGCGCCTGTGCCACGCATTTTGATGCCAGTTGTTTTGACATCAGGATTGTAGCCATCACGATTGACGTTACCAACCGACATGTTTACCGTGTCTGCACGAGTAGGCTTAGAGCCGCTGTAGCCATTACCCAACTCAACACCAGCTTCAGCGCCAGTATGTGGCTGTGCATAGACTTCAGCATTGCCAACTTCTTTACCGCCTTGCTTCTGACTGAATTTAGCCATATCAACCACCTTTTTTATATGTGAAGGAAGACTTTTTCTGGTTAGCTACTTTAGCCAAACCACGACCCAGAGATTTCATCTGAGCATTAGTTTTGCCGCCTTTAGCCAACTTTAAAGCCGTGCCTTTACCGCCTTTGTGTTCTTGGGCATCGTGCTGTTTAAAGGCTTTTTTAATCATTGCCTTGTCTTGCGACGTGTCCATCTTCATGTCTTCTTTCATGTCACTCTTTGCCATATTAAGCTCCTTATGTTGTCGATATGGTAACTGTACCAACTTCTATGTTCAACACCAAATAATTTGGTGTCAAAGGATCGTCAAAACCTCTTGAACCCCCTACAGGATTCCAGCCCCACTGGATGTCCCGACTGCCTTGGTTTGGGTAACCAAAACCATCCGGCGCAGTACTGTTAGTCAATAATATCTGCAAACCGCTAGTACCTGAAGCTTGATAGCTTACATCAGGACGCGGCTCTCGTACAGCTTGTGGATCGTCCACAGGGTACATACCCAACTGCAACTGAGGTTGATCAGGATCCCAGCACTCAGGACACACCTTTAAATTAAACAGGCGTGTTTTAATAATTTCTTTCTTCAGGTCTTTTAGCATGAACCGCTCATCACAGCGGTCACACTGAGCGATTGAATACTTGCCTGAGGAATATCTACTTGGCATACATCACCTGTAGAACGACTGTCTTGGAACATAACGATCAGGAGCCTTTTCACGGTCTTCCTGCGACGCTAACATCCACTGTTCTTCATAGGCAGTTTTAAGCATCATAATGCGCTCCATAGGCACGTCAGGGCGCTTAGAACCAACATAATAGGCCAAACCAGCCACTACGCAAGGAATCAACCGGAATGGTATATCCTGCACGTTAACGCCATTACCAGCGTCTTGCATGCGGCGCATGCGCCAGTAAACAAACACATATTGATCGCCGGGAGAGTTAGGCGTAGGCCACACGTTTACAGACGTGAGGTTATTTACTGTTACGGCTGAGCCAATTGCATGACCAGCGGCAGTTGTATTAGTGCTGCCATTGTACTGACCACGATAACAATTAAGTAGTTGATTACCGCTGACGTTTGCATAGTAGATTGTTTCTGCGTCAATTGTGATAAATCCTGTAGCGGGCAAACTTGTAGTAGAACTAAGAGTGATAGTTGTATCTGTTGACAGTATTGCTGTAGTTACAGTTGCATCTGACAGATAACTTTGATTTGATTGGCGGTTAATCCACACCTGAATAGGGCGACCCTGGGCCAGTTTGTTTGGTAGGGTTGAGTACGTTGACTCAGAGATACGGCTGATGTTGATATCAATCTGGTTAGGCGTAGTCGCCTGTGTGCGGATAACTTGATCCAATAGATCAATCGTAGTACTAGGCAAAGCATAGACGCCTTGCCCTGTATTCATTACGAATTGGCCTTGCTCAATAGTCCATAAATTGATGCCACGGTTAGCCCATTCAATCGTAAGCATGTTGAAGGACCGGCGTGCGGTACGAAACTCATAGCCAGTACGAACCTCAAGACCCGCCCGCTCATACGCTTCCTCAACAATATCGTTGAAGTCAAGGTTAAAGGTGGAGAGTCCTGAGGTGGAAGCCATTATTTCTTCGCAGTCTTAGCAGAGTTTATGAACGCTTGAGCCGTTGGCGCACCCTTGCTACCAGGTTTTCGCATTTTTTCTTTAGAGCCTGCAGCGATTCTTTTACGCTTTGCATTAATGTTGTCATACAGTCCTACCTTTCCGCCTTCGGCGTATTGGGTAAAGTCAGTGTCATCCCGTCGGGCTTTCTTTACGCCTTTTGGCATTTTTGATGCGCGAATATCGCCCATACCACGACTGGCTAACATATTAGCACTTCCCACCATTTTTCATGGTAATCATAGTACCGCGAGTCTTGCCTTTAGCAGCAATACCATCAGCACGTTTAGAAGCCGTCATACCGCCTTTTTTCATGCCTTGTGGAGCCATAGCAGCTCTAGCTGGCATGCCTTGTGGAGGGCCCATTCTAGGGCGCATAGCCATATCTGGACGAGCACCCATATCAGGAGGTGGACCCATCGGAGGACGAGCACCCATTGGGGGACGAGCACCCATTGGAGGACGAGCAGGGGCTGTCATACCACCTCTGGCTAGTTTTTTAACAGGAGCTGACTTGCTATCAACATCTTGTGGAGGTTTGCCTTTATCGGCAGTGTAAATACCAGCGTCTTGTTTACGCTCGTAGTCGTCTAATTCTTTAGCTGTGGGGCCGCCCTGTTTGCCCCGACCTGCGCCGGCATTGTATTCAGCCATGATTTAGCACTTAGCCATTCCGCCTTTTTTCATGCCCTTGTTACCGGACATGACAATTTGCTTACCTTTGGTTTTGCCTTTTTCAGCAATACCATCACGGCTAGGAGCCGCTGTTTTAACTTTGCCCATTGCGGAAGGTTTAACGGAACCACCCATTGCCATCTTTTTCATATCGCCACCTTGTTTAAAAGTTTTGCCTTTATCGGCATTGTTGAACTCTTTACCCACAGATTGTGGGATACCTACTTTCTTAGCAAACGCTGGATTGTGAGCCACCGCTGCCATGAAATTGTGTTGTTTCTTGCTTGTGCTTGGCATATTAAACCTTAACGATCCAACCTTTACCGATCACAAAGCCGACAACCAGCATACCGATCCAGATCAAAGCTTTTTCTACAACAGTCTTACCAACTTTTTTGTAGAACTCGCCAGACATTTCTTCAATGGCTAGCTTTGCCGCTCTTCTGGCAATGGCTTCTTCACGTTCAGTTAATTCAATATCGCTCATGTTAACAATTCCACGCTCTTAAAGCTTTATTGATCCGTGAATCCGGGTCGTTGGCCGTCTTTGAACTTGTCAACTTCTTTTTCATGCCGCTCATCCTCGCACAGAAAGAGTCTCGCCGGGAGCCGCCTTCTGGCTGGGGACGTTTCAAGTTCATACCTTGCGCTTTTGCAGAGGCTCGCCCTTTGGCGTTCAAACCGCCCTCGGGGTTCTTGCCTTCTTTCCTCTGCCATGCTGGACTCTTAGCCATAGAACACCGTGATAGAGGCGTTTGTTGGTAACACTACATAGAACCCATTGTCAAATCTTACTCCCTCTCCGGGAATCAAAGTTGCAATTACAGCGGTATTAGTAGTAATGTGTAGTGTTAAGCGGTTTGTTCCACTATTTGTGGTGGCATTATCAAAGAACTGAATTTCTCCAGCAGTGCCGCCGGGAGCAACTTGATAACCTTTTACTCGTGTAGGCGCGGCATAACCAACACCACTTGCGTCCAAATGGACTGCTTTTACGTCTGTTTGCATCATGATGATTGCTCCGTTTCCGGTTCTGGTGCGTCTAGCCTGTTAATTAACATCTTGTACGCTTGGATTGTGGCTTGAGCCTGAGTCAAAAAGGTTTGGGCCTTCTGTGCTTCAGTCTCAAGTTCACGAATCTCAGACTCCAAGAATTCCTTGGTGATCTGCATTACGAGAATGTAGCGTAAGCAGGAACGTAGTACACAGTGCCGCCAATCATGACTTTGATTGCTTTAGACACGGTAGTCACGCCGGTTGCCGTTGGAGCAATCGTAGCGGCTGGGCCTGTTGCAATGTTCATCAACAAAGGAACTTCACCAGTGTTTGCACCGCTGTCAGTCACGCGAATGAATGAAGCAGTGGCTGGCAAAGAAGCATTAACAGAGTAGTTGGTATCCAATTGCAACACTGCCAAAGTACCGCCGGGAGAAGCCTGTGAACCACCCAGAGTAGCGCGAATTGCGTTAGCAGCGCCAGAGATTGTTCCAGTGCCATCAATTTCGCAAGAAATATGAGCGCCGTTGATTGTGCCAGCAGCGGCTGCGCCTGTGCCTGTTACAACAGAGAAAGCACGAAGAGTTTCGCCTGAACCTGTAGAGGTAAAAGTCAGCTTGTCATAGACCAAACGTGTGTCGCCAGATGCGGCAGAAGTTGTAGCAAACGCAGCATCAATGTTGCCTGCGGAAGTTACTGAAATGGGGTCTGTGGAAGAGCCTGTGATGAAGCCGTTGTTAGATACGACTGGGCCGGAGAACGTGGTGGTTGCCATGATGTGTCCTTACATACAAGTAGAGTGCATTAGTCTGTATGTCGTCAGCCGGGACTGTCTAATGCACCGGATAACCCCGGGTTGAAAGCAATATACACCAAAAGAAAAAGGGGCACAAGGCCCCTTCTCAAATATTTCCGAAGAAATATTAGGTTGAACCGGGGGAGCCAAAGACGCCCAATGGATCAGACCAGCCGAATGAATAACGCTCACGGGCCTTGTAACGGACGTTACCTGTGTCGAAGTCACCATCCATAGATGTGGACAACGCCATACGCTCGAAGTGCTTCAAGCCGTTAGGTAC
>JAUKPQ010042500.1:0-124423 GCA_032273045.1 Chloridella minuta | reverse complement strand
CGAAGTGACGAAGTAAGGGACGCAAACGACATGAATACGCAGATGAAAAAGATTTTGGGGGGTCTCTCCGCCGGCGCGGCCGTGCTGGCGCTCTCCGCGTGCCTGCTTCCTGCGGGGAATGGAGTGGGATTGGATGCCAATGGAAGAGACACAACCGGTACCGGCATTGCTCCTCCTCCGGACACCAATTTGACTCTCATCGTCACCCAGATCTTTGCTCCTTCCGGCACGGTTCCCGGTAAATGCTCAGGATGCCATACTGGCTCCGTGCCTTCTGGCTCACTGAACCTAAGCTCGGTTGCGGCAGCCCAAGCGGCCTTGTTCACCAGCCCCGGAGTGCCGAAGGAAACCTTTAAGGCGCCGACGGTTCATCCTGTTTATCGTGTAAAGCCGGGCTCTCCGGATAGCAGCTACCTGTATCAGAAGATCACGGGCGTTTTCTCGTCCCCTGCTAAAGCTGCGGGTGACGCAAGAATGCCCCAAGGCGGACCTTACCTGTCGGCTGAGAAAATCGCGCTTGTTCGGCGCTGGATCGAACTCGGAGCACCCATAGAATGAAAACCCGTAACATTTCTCGCGCATTCACGAAATATGCCGCGCTTGGCATTTTGATGCTTGCAGGTTCGGCGTATGCAGAGCCTTATATCGCCGTTCGCACGGGTTTCAAATGCAGCCAGTGCCACCTGAACAAAATTGGTGGTGGCGCCCGTACTGAATACGGTCAAGCCTACACTCAGTATAAGCTGCTCATGAAGCAGAGCCAGGCCTACGTCGACTCGAAGAGTGGCGGAGGGCTACTCTCGTTCGATCCGAAGTTAAACGAATCAGTGACTATCGGGGCCAATTTCCGCATGGAACAGTCCGTGACGTCCTCGCAGAAAACTTTGCGCTCAAACAGCGCACTGACCAACCCCGAGGCCAACTTCTACGTGAATGTTGAGCTGGTGAAGAATTTTCTCTCCTTCTATACGGATCAAAATCTTGCCGCCGGTTCCAATCGCGAAACTTGGATGATGGTGAGGAACCTGCCCCTCAATAGCTATGTCCGAGTGGGCAAAACCTTGCTTCCCTACGGTATTCGTCTGGTGGATGATGATGCCTTCATCCGTACGAACACTGATTACACATATGGGAATCCAGATATCGCCGGTGAAATCGGTTTGGAGCCGGGGCCCTTTAGCGCCATCGTCAACGCCACCAATGCCCGCCTTTCAGGCGTTGGTTCGGTCACCTACCGGCATTTCCGCGTTGGCGGCTCCTATCGAACAAGCCTCAAAGACGCCCAAGCCCAACACTTCGACGCCTATGGGCCTTTCCTGGGTGCGAACTACGGGCGCTTCACTGTGATGGCTGAGGTTGACTTCATCAACAGGGCGGATTTGCGTTCCGACACGTTGCCTAACCTCAAGCAGATGGCGCATTTTTACGAACTGAACTTCTTGGCCATGCAGGGTCTGAATCTCAAAGCCACCTACGAGTATTTCGACCGCAACACCGAAGTCGCGAACAAGCGTGACGGCCAGTCCCGCATCACCACGGGTGTGGAAGCGTTCCCGGTACAGTTCGTCCAGTTGGGACTGTACTACCGCTACAACAAGTCCATCCCCCAGATCGACGCCGAAAATCAGGATCGCATCTTCGGGCGCGCCCTCGTGTTCTTCTGAATCATTTTTCGCCCCGTCCGCGACGGTCTTGTGACCCAAGCGTGACGGGGCGGTTTTTTCCCCGCAGTAGATTATTCACAGAGACCCACCCCCAAAGCCCCCTAAAAGGACCGCACCATGCTCCGCAAAATCCTGCTCCCCACCCTCTCGCTCGCCCTGGGCCTTGCCGTTGCCGGTGAGGACGCCAAGCCCGCCGTCAAGAAGTTCGACGTGGCCGATGGCAAGAAGGTCTACGAGATGAACTGCGTCACCTGCCACGGCGCCACGGGCAAGGGCGACGGCGCGGCCGCCGCGGCTCTCAAGCCCAAGCCCCGCGACTTCACCAACAAGAAGGACATGGCCTCCCGCTCGTGGGAAGAGCTGCACAAGGTGATCGCCGAGGGCGGCGCCAACACCGGCTTCTCGGCCCTCATGCCGGCCTGGAAGGGCTCGCTCAAGAAGGACCAGATCAACAACGTGCTCGCCTACGTGCTGACCTTCAGCGGCAACTCGGCCAAGGCCGACTCCGCCGCCGCGGCTGCCGGCTCCAAGGCCCCGGCCAAGAAGAAGTCGGCCGAGTAATCTCCTTTTCATTCTGCACAGTTGACGAAAAGAGGTGGCTCCGTTTCGCGGGACCACCTCTTTTGTTAAGGTGAAATAGGAAGATACGCTTGTCGTTACTTTCTCACACCACTCGCATTAATTCTCCGCACAACCTGCACATTACCGTGCTTCCAGCGAACGAAAAATGTACCGTTAGCGTTCTGTAGTAATTTAAAAGTGCGCTCGAAATTTCCGGCTGCAGCATCGTGCCATTCCCAGTGCCCAAGGCTTTGGCCGTTAACTCCGTAAGCCTCTACTGAACATCTTCCAGGCCCGGATAAGGTATACCTCAGCCTTAAAAATCCATCGGCCAAGGATGCCGTATTCAAGTCCGTAAGGTACAGCTTCTTGCTCGTGATTTTTCCGTCAATCGCCACATTAGGAATTTCCTCAGATGCTCCAACAACCTCGAAGAGCATCGAGGTGCCTTGAGTTTTAAAGTTCTCAGAAAATCTAAACGCGGCGTCAGACCAAAAGTAGGCGTAAACACCTGGCGAAATAGAATGCTCTGGCAAAAGTGAGTCATCGTGAAGATCGACGTACCAAGCATTCTTATCATCCAGCGAAAACCCCGCGTTGTCCCTTATGGAATACACGGCTTCTCGGAGAACAGCCGCAGAAAGCAAACTGTCCGTTCTTAAGTACACTGCCACGACTCGCGCACAGGGCTGAGTCGCGAGCATCCCTAAACCGAACAGGGTCACCAGTATTTTTAAATTTACTGTGCGCTTCATCATTTTAGCGCCCCCTCTTAAGAGCTTCTATCTCGGCTTGCTGCTCTTGAATTGCCTGCACCAGAATCGGAATTAGCGCCATGTAATTGACCGACTTAAATTTTGTCGGGTCTTTTTTGACACCTTTCTTTCTCTCTTCGGGGGTCAAGCGGGCTGGAGCCGCTGTTGCATGCACTAACTCTGGAAATACTGATTCTAGTTCCTGCGCAATAAGCCCGTACTGGTTTCCCTTTGGAAGTACGATGCGATCTTTAAACTCGTCAACCTTCATGTCGTAATTCTTGGGCTTTAGCGCCATGATTTTAGCCAAGCTCCCCTGCATGGGTCGAATATTCTTCTTGAAGACAATATCAGAGGGGTTGTCGAAGTATCCGCCCACATAAACGTCGCCATCAAAGTACCCAGCCCATGTAGCGTAATTTCCAGCCGTTGCACTTGCATAAACCCCATAGGTGTAATCCCCATACACGGCTTGCGCATAGAGCCCAAAAGTGCTAGATGCGTTGTTATTGTAGGTGTAGGCGTTAACCCCTATCGCATCACTGTAGCCGCCGGATCCGTAGGAAACTCCTGCTACGCCTGTAGGCCCATTTCCGTATGCCCCCGTGGCGTAACTACCTGTAGCATAGGCTTCAACCCCATTCACACCTTCAGCACGCAGGCCCAGATCATTTGCCGAAACGGCATTTATGCCCCTGCCGTTAGTAGATGTGGCATGAATCCCGTCAGCACTGTAAGAAGACCCGAGAACGCCAGCAACGACATCCGAATACCCAAAAACACCAGCATCAGACCCATACCCCATCACTCCAAACTCATTTCCGTAAGCATTCACTCCTATATCGCCTCCCGAAGCACTTACAGCTGTACCAGTAGAGGAAGAGGCCGTGGCCTCAAGCCCCAAGTCCACTCCAGCCGCTACCACCCCAGTCTTTCCGGTCCCGCGCACCCCAATTGTGTTCCCACTCCCGGAGGCCGTGCCATCGACACCTATCCCAGCGCTACCGGTCGAAGTGGCCTGAACCCCCTTGCTATTACTCCCCGTAGCCTCTGCCTTGACTGCAAGACCGCTACTGCCGCTGGCTTTAGAGCCAACCCCAACACCAGAAGGACTACTGGACATGGAGCCGATTGAGACTTTCCCGCTACTGTTGTAAGAGTTATTCGCCGAAATGGTCGTATCTAAGCCGGAGTTGCCATAGGCAACTGTTGAGTTGGCGTATGTAATTGGCGTCAGCATCAATACTGCGAAGAGAAAAAGGACTGTACGCATCTTATCTCCTTGGTTTGTGTTCAGCGAACGAAGTTCGCTGTCGGGAATTTATCCCAGACCTAGAAGCTATCGAGGTCCGCAAACAAAAACATGGAGTTTCTGATTGTTATCCTGTAACATTATGGGTTAGCTACTTTCGTTACGAATAAACTTCGTTAAATATTGATTTTTTTAATTTATGTATCGAAATTTGATTAAAAATAGAAGTCGCTAATTCTGCAATATTTCGGAATCGATTTCTACGTCGCGTCAGAATAAACCGATCCGAATTCAACGCCTAAGTGAATTTCTAAGATTTTGATGCCTTTTGGACTTCGGAATTTTTTGTGGGTTTCTGGCTTAAATCTTGGCCCTAGTGGCACGCCGGGCCACTCATCGGGCTCACAGTGGGCCGACTCCGCCGCCGCGGCGGCCGGCTCCAAGGCCCCGGCCAAGAAGAAGTCGGCGGAGTAATCCGACCGACCCATCGAAAAGCCGCTCCGCCTCCGGCGGGCGGCTTTTTTGTTGCCCTTTTCGTTGTCTTTTGCCTTCGCTCTCCACTTTTACCCTTTTCCTTTTTCCCTTTTCCCTTATCTTCCTGACATGAACCTCCTCCTCAATCCCTGGCCCTGGTGGCTCGCCGGGCCGCTTATCGGGCTCACCGTGGGCCTGCTCCTCGTCGTCGGCGCGCGCAACCTCGGCGTCTCCAGCAGCTTCCGTCACCTGTGCACGCTGATGCTCCCGGGCAGCAAGCTCCCCTACCTCGCGCAGAACGACCGCAAGGAGATGGGGTGGAACCTGCTCTTCGTGCTCGGGATCGCGCTCGGCAGCTTCATCGCCGTGCGTTTCCTGTCCGCCGCGCCGGTCGAGTTCCTGCCCGCGCACTACCACTCGGTTTCGGGCGCGCTCAAGCTGCTCGCCGGCGGCTTCCTCGTGGGCTTCGGCACGCGCTGGGCGCGCGGCTGCACCTCGGGACACGCCATCATGGGCCTGTCGAATCTGCAGCTCCCCAGCCTCTACGCCGTGCTCTCGTTCTTTGCAGGCGGGCTGCTCGCCGCGGGCGTGGCCCTGCTGCTCAAGGGAGGCACGCCGTGAAGAAGCTGCGATACCTCCTCGTCGGCGCGTTCTTCGGAATCGTGCTCACCAAGTCCGAAGTGGTGACCTGGCACAAGATCCGCGCCATGTTCTACTTCCGCGAGCCCGACCTGTACCTCATCATCGGATCCGCCGTCATCGTCGGCGCGCTACTGGTGCAATGGATCAAGCGGGCGAAGCCCGTGACCCCGTTCGGCGAACCCGTCACCGTGCCCGACAAGCCCATGCACAAGGGCGTGTTCTACGGCGGGTTTCTCTTCGGCATCGGGTGGTTCATCACCGGCACCTGCCCCGGCCCCATCTACGCGCAGTTAGGAGGCGGGGAGTTCTTCGCGGTCTTCACGCTGATCGGGGCGCTGGTCGGGGCGTATGCGTTTGGGTGGGCGCGTCCGCGTCTGGACAAGGACGGCCAGTAAGGGCGAGCCGCGGCTCGCCCTTACTGTTGTCCGCGTCGCGCCCCCAGAAACACCCCCATCCCCACCGCCGTCAGCACCGCCACCGCGAGCAGCCCCCACGCCGCGCCCACAGGCCGCTTGAAGATGGCGGTGAAGACGATGGCGAACAGCAGCACGGTGGCGGCCTCGTTCCAGAACCGGTAGAACTTGACGGCGCGCGCCTTGCCGGTTTCCAAATCGAGACGATAGCGGTTCGAGAGCGCGTGATAGGCCGTGAGGAGCACGAGCAGCATGAGCTTGACGTGGAACCACGGCAGCTTCCACGCGCCGGTGATCACCGCCAGCCAAATGCCGAAGAGAAAGGTCGCGCCCGCCGCCGGCGAGACGATGGCGCGCCACACGCGGCGCTGCATGAGCGTGAACTGCGCCACGAGCACCGAGCGATCGGGCTCAGGCTTTTGCAACGCCTCGGCGTGGTAGATGAAAAGGCGTCCCAGATAGAAGAGCCCCGCGAACCAGCTCACCACGGCGACGAGGTGGAGGGAGAGAAGCCAAGAGTAAGCGTTCACGAAGCGAAAGGTAGGGGGTAAGGGGTAGGAGGTCAACCCGCCCGTTGGGACGAGCCCGTGAATCGGCCAGCGGATCGATTTGTCTTGCCCCCTACCTCCTACCCCCTACCTCCTCCTGCTACCTTTCCCCCCCATGCCCCTCTCTCCCGAAACCTGGAAAACCCTCACCCGCGGCGTCGCGGAAATCCTCGGCGAAGAGGACCTGAAAGCCAAGCTGGCCGCAGGGAAACCCCTCAACGTCAAGCTCGGGGTCGACCCCACCACCCCCGACATCCACCTCGGGCACACCGTGGTCATGCGCAAGCTCCGCCAGTTCCAGGACGCCGGGCATCGCGTCATCTTGATTGTGGGCGACTATACGGCCACCGTGGGCGACCCCTCGGGCCGCAACAAGACGCGCCCTCCGCTCCGTCACGAGGACGTGCTCCGCAACGCCGAGACCTACAAGCAACAGTTCTTCAAGATCGTCGATCCCGCGCGCACCACCGTGCGCTACAACGGCGAGTGGTTCGCGAAGATGAGCTTCCTCGAGGTCATCAAGCTGCTCGGGCAAATCACCGTCGCGCAGATGCTGGAGCGCGAGGATTTCAAGAACCGCTACGAGGGCGGCCAGCCCATTTCACTGCATGAGTTCCTCTACCCGATGATGCAGGGGCACGACTCGGTGGAGATCGAAGCCGACGTGGAACTGGGCGGCACCGATCAGAAGTTCAACGTGCTACGCGGCCGCGAGCTGCAGCGCGCGCTCGGGCAGGAGCCGCAGGCCGGCATCTTTCTGCCCATTCTGCTGGGCACCGACGGCCGCGAGAAGATGAGCAAGAGCCTGGGCAACTATATCGGGATCGACGAAGCCCCGCAGGCGATGTTCCACAAGCTCTTCTCCCTGCCCGACGCGTTGGTGGAGAGCTATTTCGAACTGCTCACCGACGTGCCGGCAGGCGAAGTGACGGCCAAGCTGGACGCGGTGAAGGCCGGGACGCTACATCCCAACGAACCCAAAGAAGAGCTGGCCCGGAACATCGTGGCGCAGTACCACGGGACTGAAGCCGCCGAAGCCGCGGCGCAAGCGGAGAAGAAAATCCACGCGGGGGATGTTCTCCCTGAGGACATGCCCGTGCTTCGGGTCGCTGCGGGGGAGCACTTCCTGCCGGCGCTCATCGTGCAGGCCGGGCTGGCCAAGAGCAATGGCGAGGCCCGTCGCCTCATCGAGAACAGCGGGGTGTCGTTTGATGGGGACAAGGTGCGTGACCCCAAAGCGAACGTGACCGTGTCAGGGGAACACGTGCTGCGCACCGGCAAGCGGGCCTTCGCCCGCATCCTTTCAACCCCCTGATTTTTGGTTGAAATCAAGACTTTTTTAAGCAACGTCCTGAAAATTTGCTACTGGCAACATTTTATCGCCAAAGGCAAAAAACATCCCACAAAAAATACCGTTCGGCGATAAATTAGATCGTCGCCCGAATCCGGTATTCCGTCGTGTTTGACTGCGCCAGATTCCAAATTTCAAGGAGCCCCATGAAAACCTTCCGCATTGCCGCACTTGTGACCATGGCCAGTTTTGGACTGGGAATGGCCCAGATCATCGAGAAAACTGGTCCGTGCCCGACTCTCACGCGCTACACGCCGACCGAGAACTGGACGACCTTCCCCATCGAGCCGGCGCCGACGTCGCTGTACCCGGTCGGCACGGCCCAAAATCCGCTGACCCCGCAGGAGTCGATCAACTGCCTCCAGGTTCCCACGGGACTCAAGGCGCAGATCATGGCCTCCGAGCTGACCCCGGGTCCTGCTCCGGCGATGGCCTATCTCATGCACTACACCTTCGATGAGAAGGGTCGCATCTGGGCCGTCGACACGCGCGACTATCCCTACCAGCATTACGGCTCCGACGGCGTGACGCCGCAGAGCCCCGCCAACGTGGCCAGCAACCGCCTCGCCGGTCAGAGCCGTATCGTCATCATCGAGGACGCCAACAAGGACGGCACCTACGAGTCCTACAAGGTGTTCTACACCGGCCTCGTGATTCCGACCAGCATCGAGATTGTGAAGAACGGCGTCATCGTCACCACCCCGCCGTTCGTGTACTACATCGCCAAGAGCGGCACCAACCCCGACACCGGCACCACGGCGCAGGCCGTGATCACGGGCCTGGGCGGCACGGGCTCCTATGACTCGCACGGCCAGATCAACAGCCTGACCCGCGGCATCGACAACTACATCTACGCCCACCTGGGCTATAACAGCGGCTCCAACGGCGTCGTGGGCGGCAATGCCGCCGTGAGCATCGGCACCGGCAACATCTGGCGCTTCAAGGCCACGATGATCGGTTCCGACACCAACATCATCCAGGTGCACAACGCCGCCGGCCCCTCGAACGCCCACGGCATCGGCCAGATGGAAGACGGCCAGTGGTTCAAGTCGGGCGCCACGGGCTCCTCGCACTCCAACCATGCGGTGCGCCACGGCACCAGCACGCAGAACAGCATCATCTCCGGAACCAACAACAACGATTACTGGCCCGTCACCCAGGATCGCTATCTGTGGGAAGGCTCCACGAGCAACCAGCTGTCGGGCGTCGGCTACTACACCGGCTCGTCGGCAGCCTCAGGCCACGATTTCTACACGGCCCGCCTGCTGCCCCAGAAGTACTGGAACCGCTTCGCCTTCGTGTGCGAAGGCGCCAGCAAGCTGTGCAACCAGGACAGCCTGGTCGAGAACGGCTCGTCGTGGTCCGCCATCCGCATGCCCGGCCCGACGCGCTCCAACATCTTCGCCTCCACCGATGCGTGGACCGCGCCCCTCAAGGTCCGCACGGGCCCCGAAGGCGCGCTGTGGGTGAACGACTGGTACAACTACCTGTTCCTCCACAACCCCGCCACTCCCGCCACCATGTCGGCGTGGAACAACGCCCTGCGCGCCAAGAGCCGCACGCGCCTGTACCGCATCATCCCGGCGGAAGGCAACACGGATCCGGTGCTTGACCTGAGCAACGCCTCCAACGCCCAGCTGGTCGGCGCCCTGTACAACCGCAACTTCCTGTGGCGCATGCACGCCCAGCGCCTGCTGATCGAGCGCGGCTTCTCCGCCGAAATCGGCAACCTGCTCGAGGCCGTGATCACCAACCACCGTTCGGTGGATGCCGTGGGCATCGACGGCCCCGTGCTGCACGCGGTGTGGACCCTGCAGGGCATGAAGCAGTTCGAGACCGACAGCGCCCGCTGGAACTCCAAGCTGCGCACGCTGCTCCGCCACCCCGCGTGGACGGTGCGCCGCAACGTGGTGCTGGCCATGCCCGCCACCGGCGCCTCCTACGAGTCCATCCGCGACATGTGCGCCGTCAACGACGTGCACGCCCACGTCCGCGTGCAGGCCTTGGGAACGCTCACCCGCATGCCGGCCACGGGCGCGCTCATCGAGTCGCTCGACGGCCTGCGCTCCGACACGCACATCACCGCCGCGTACACCGCCGCCGGTTCCTCCAAGGTCGGCACCGCCACGGGCACCGCCCGTCCGGGTACCTGCCCCGCCTACCTCGACACCACCGCCTACACTGCGGGAATGCCGAGCGGCACGGGCGTGCGCGACACCTATCGCTCGGTGGAAGTGCGTCACCGTCTGAACCTGACGATTGAGCGCAACGGCTTCGTGCTGGAGAACGCCCACGGCCAGTTGGCTTCGGGTGAGCTGGTGGTCCGCGACCTCGTCGGCCGCGTCGCCTTCCGCTCCACCTGGAACGCCTCGACCCGCGAGTGGTCGCAGCGTACTGCCCGCAACATGACGCAGCCGGTGTACTTCTACACCTTCCGTGGCGTCGCGGGCGACAGCTTCAACGGCCGAATCGCGCTGAACGTCGACTAACCGGATCCCCGGACACGTCGCAAAAAAGCCCCCGAAAGGGGGCTTTTTTCATTTTCTGGACCCACTTTTGACCCAGTAGATTGGCTAAAAAATGGAATTTCGGGAATGGATCCATGTTTTTTCCGCGCACCACGCTTCAAACGATTAAAAACACGCAATACGCTCTATATTAAGCCAATCCCGGTGTTCTCTGCGCCGGAAACTCCCACATACCGGCTTTTCGCTGCGAGGTATCACATTATGCGTCGGAATCTTTTCCTGAAATCCGCCCTTGTCATCTCCCTTGTAGCAAGCATCGAGGCCGGGTCCCAACCCATCGTGAAAACCGGAGCCTGCCCGACCTTTACCCGCTCCATTGCGCCCCCGACTTCGAACGGCGGTTGGTCGCAGTTCCCCATCAAGCCGGCAAGCACGTTCGTCCAGAACTGCGCGAGCGGAACGCAGGACAACTGCACACAGCAGGATCCGGTCCCGGCCGCCCAGTCCATCAATTGCATCCAGGTGCCCGACGGCATGCGCGCCGAGCTGTGGGCCTCGGAGGAGATCAAGGGCACGGGTGCCGACACCGGGACCATCGCCTATGTGCAGCACATCACCTTCGACGAGCGCGGGCGCGTGTGGGCGGCGGAGCCGCGCAGTTATCCGAACCTGGTCCGCTCCTGGGAGAGCGCCGGCTCTTTCCCGAACAACCGCCTGTCCGGCGGCAACGACCGCATTCTGATCCTCTCGGATGTCAACGGCGACGGCGTGATGGACAAGTACAAGGTGTTCCTCGACGGGATCAACGTCCCGGGCGGCGTGGAGGTCGTGAACGGCGGCATCATCGTGGTCATCTCCCCCTACATCGTCTTTTATCCCAACATCAACGACTCGGCCGGCCCGCCACAAATCCTCTGGCATAATGTGGGCAACAACAACAGCGCCACGAGCTTCGACACGCACTTCAGCAGCGGCTATCCCTTCTATCACCTGGAAAACTTCATCGTCGCCACCACGGGAAACCACTCTTGCTCCGCGCGTCTTCCCGGCGCAACCACCGGCGGCGTGGAATGCGGGGCGCGCCGTACATGGCGCTTCAAGCACACCGCCTTCTCGGACACCACCCTCTTTGAAACCTGGGCGCAGGGAACCGGCTCCAGCAACTCGCGGGCTTCCGCGCAAATGGAGGACGGGCAAATCTTCCAGAACACGGCCACTGCCGCCAACAGCATCACCGCCCAGCACGGCGTGAGGGCCAACTCCACCGCCGTTTCCCTCCCGACCGCCGCCGCCGGCGACGACGCCAGCCGCACCAACCGCTATTATCCGATTACCCGGGACAGCTACCTCTGGGAAGGCTCCACCAGCGAGACGACCACCAACAACGGCGTGGCGCACCCCTCCGGACAGGCGACCGCCACCAGCAGCTACCAGATCTACACCTCCCGGCTGTTCCCGCAGAAATACTGGAACCGCTTCGGGTTCACCTGCGACGGCTCCTATCACCTGTGCAATCAGGACAGCATGGTCGTGCGCATGAACGGAACCCTGAGCACGAGCACCTGGCAGGCGATGCGCATGCCGGGCCAGACGCGCTCGAACATCTTCGCCTCCACCGACGCCTGGACCGCGCCCCTGCAAACGCGCACGGGCCCGGACGGCGCCCTTTGGGTGCTCGACTGGTACAACTACCTGTTCCTGCACAACCCCGCCAGCCCCAACGGCTCCGGTTCGGCCTGGGATAATCCCGTGGCGCGCGTGAAGACCCGCAATCGCATTTACCGCATCGTGCCTGTCGGCGCGCCCTTGGAACCGGTGTTGAACCTGTCCACGGCCTCGATCACCCAGCTAGTCGCGACGCTGCACAACCCGAACATGATGTGGCGCCTGCACGCGCAACGCCTGCTCTTGGGACGGGTCTATACGACACAGGAAAAGACCGCGTTGCTCAACAGTCTCGACACGATCCTCAACCGGCGTGCGATGGACGCGGTGGAGCTGGACGCCCCGGTCATTCACGCGGTGTGGACGTTGCACGGTCTGGGCGAGTTCAAGAACAACCCGACGCGCTGGAATCCGCGCCTCAAGGCCCTGCTGCTTCATCCGGCCTGGACGGTGCGCCGCAATGTGCTGCGCGCCATGCCCCGGACGCAGGCCACTGCGGAGGCTATCCGCGACCAGGGCCGCGTGAACGATCCGCACGGCCATGTCCGCCTCCAGGCGCTCATCGCGCTCTCGGAAATCGACAACGCGTTGCTCCCGGGCGGCGCGGCCTTCAAGAGCGCCATCATGCTCTATGCGCCGTTCCGCCAGGTGGATGGCACCTCCACGACCGCCGCGCCGGGTGCGCACGCCCTCACCATGGCGAACGCCGCCGGCGTCACCGACACGGCGGACCTCCCCGCCATTCCCGCCTTGAACCCGGTGGTTTCCATCGCGACCGAGCGGGATCGGAACCTGGGCTCCATCGCGCGCCGCGACCTGCGCTACGACGTGCGCGCCGACGGGTTCGATCTGCAATCCAGCCCCCGCCTCGGTTCCGGCGAGCTGACCGTCACCGACCTGCGCGGACACACGGTGTTCCGCTCGACCTACAACGCGACCTTGGGCCGCTGGTCGCAGCGCAGCGCCTCCGGCCTCACGCATGCGGTGTACACGTACACCTTCCGCGAAGTCCGCGGGACCTCGTTCGGCGGGCGCATCTCGCTTTCGCCCGTGTACTGAATCGCCCGTGTCCTGAACTGAAAAAGCATCTTCCCACGGTCCCCGTTCGCGCTTGCGGGCGGGGACTTTTGTATCGTCTTCGAAATGTGTCGCTTTAAAAAGGATTCGCACCGATGACCCCCACCCCGACTCGAACCACCGCCCGCCTTGCACTCCTCGCCGCCGGCCTCGTTGCGCTCGCGACACTCACATTGACGGCCTGCTTCGACTCCTCGACGGAATCGTCCGGGAACGGGGCCGCTTACGACTCCTTGCATGTGCCCCGGGCCGTGCTGCTCGATTCGGGCGTCGCGGCATTCGCCACCTGCGCCGGCTGCCACCTCAGCAACGGTGTCGGCAGCGCCGGGTTCGCCCCGCCCCTCCGGCATTCCGACTTTTTCATGGCGGAGCGGCTCCGCCCCCTCCGGATTCTTCTCATGGGCCTTCCGAACGCCATCGACACCGCCACCCACATCACCGTGAACGCGCTGTCGTACAACGGCGGCGACAACCCCATGCCCGCGGTCGCCATCGACGAAGGCTGGTCGAACCTGAGAATCGCCGCCGTCCTGACCTACATCCGCGCCGTGTTGAACGACTCCACCTCGACGAACTGCAACCCCGGCATGCTCGACCAGAACCAGATGGCCACCTGCACCAAAACCGCTCGTCCCGCGGCCGCCGCGGATTCCGTGGCGGTGTCGGAAGTCAAGGCTTTGCGCGACAGCCTGCACGGCGCGAACCTGATCGACTAAGGCCTTCATGGAGCGTCCGTCCACTATCCGGATATTGCCGTAAGGCCGTAGAATGGGCTCCCGCGATGCGGGGGCCCTTTTTCGTCCGTTTGTACATTGTGCGCCATCGTCGGCCCGGCACGGGGAAGGTCCCCCGGAGAAGCCCGGACGCCGCACGCCCCCGGAGACACCCTCATGTTGCTCGAAAAAATCAACGCCGACCTCATCGCCACCATGAAGGATCGCGAGCCCGCCCGCAAGGAGGCCAACCAGGCCAAGGTGGTCACGCTGCGCAGCCTGCTGGCGGAGGTCAAGAGCTTTCAGGTGAACAACCGCCGCGACCCGTCCGACGACGAGGTGAGCGCCATCCTGCAGAAGGGCATCAAGCAGTTCCGCGAGACGCTCGACAAGGCCAACGGGCAGAACCCCTCGGGTCTGGTGCGCGCCGACATCGTGGAGCAGGAGCGCGTACGAATCGCCTTGTACGAGACCTACCTGCCCGCGCAGATGACGCGCGAGGAGATTGAAGCCGTGGTGAAGGCCGCCATCGCGGAGACCGGCGCGAGCGGCCCCAAGGACATGGGCGCGGTGATGGGCGCGGTGCGTCCCAAGACGCAGGGAAAGGCGGACGGGAAGCTCGTCAGCGAGATTGTGAAGGCGGCGCTCGGTTGAATCCCCGCGATCTCATCCGTTCCCACGTCCGCTCCATCCCCGACTTTCCCAAGCCGGGGATCCTGTTCCGCGACATCACCTCGGTGTGGAAGCATCCCGAGGCCTTCGAGGCCTGCACGGCGCTTTTCGAAGAGCGCTACCGAAACGTCCCCGTCGATTTGATCGTGGGCATCGAGAGCCGCGGGTTTGTGATCGGATCGGCATTCGCCGCGCGCGTGGGCAAGGGTTTTGTGCCGGTGCGCAAGCGGGGCAAGCTCCCCGCCGAGGTTCACAGTTTCGAGTATGATCTGGAGTACGGCACCGATTGTGTGGAGATCCACAAAGACGCGGTGGCCCCGGGCCAGACGGTGCTGGTGATGGACGATTTGCTCGCCACCGGTGGAACCTTGCTCGCTTCGATTCAATTGCTCGGGAAACTCGGCGCGAAGGTGGTCGGTTGCGCCGTGGTCATCGATTTGCCCGACATCGGCGGCAGCCGCAAAATTCGTGACGCGGGGCACGATGTATTCTCGTTGCTCGAGTTCCCGGGGCACTGAGATGATCGCGATCATCGGCGCGATGGACGAGGAGATCGAGGCGTTTCTGGGCCACGGCGGCACGGAGCGCGTGGCGGAGCGACCGGGTTTTCGCGTGCATGAGGGCTCGCTGTTCGGCAAACCCGCGGTGATCGTGAAGTGCGGGGTGGGCAAGGTGTTCGCGGCGATGATCACCCAGCACGTGATCGACCGCTATTCGCCCACAGCGGTGGTGTCCACCGGCGTGGCGGGCGGACTCTCCCCCGCCCTTTCCATCGGCGATGTGCTGGTGAGCCGCGATTGCATCCACCACGACATGGACGTGCGCGCCCTGGGCTTCGCGCGCGGGCACATTCCCTTCACCGATCTGCGCGTGTTCACGGCCGAAACGGCGCTGGCGGAGAAGGCGCTGAAGACGCGTTTGGCCACGGGCCACAAGGTGACGGCGGGCCGGATCCTCACGGGTGATCAGTTCATTTCGGGCGAGCGGCACCTGACGCACGCGCACCTGACCGACGAGCTGGAAGGCGATGCGGTGGACATGGAGAGCGCGGCCATCGCGCAGGTGTGCCACGTGAACCGGACGCCGTTTCTGTCGGTGCGAACCATCTCCGACAAGGCGGACGGCACGGCGCACGCCGACTTCGGAGCCTTTTTGCCCGAGGTGGCGCGCAATTCGTTCGACGTGGTGCGGGAGTTGTTAAAGGATTAACGCAAGAGGCGGGGCGCCCGTGTCCGCGCGTTCCGTATGGGCCACCGGCGCCACCGTGTTGGGGCACGGAAAAAATTCAACATCGATATTCGGGATCCGCGTATTGTAGGGGGGATTCATGAATCCCCCCTACCCAGCCCCGGCCCCATAACGTTGCCACCAACGCATGGGATTATCGATGATGTAACGGCGGATCCGTTCCAATTCAACGTTGTTTCGAATGATGTGATCGTGATATTCACGCTGCCACACATTCCGCCCCGATGTTCCGCGGTCTTGGTTGACGTATTTCGCGGTATTCATGCGGAAATATCCGACGATTTTTGGGATTAGCATGCGACGCCGCATCAATCGACGTTCGGACACATCCATGTGTGAACCCATTTTTGCGGACTGCGGCCCGACACCATCAATCGCAACGATCCCATGAAAATGATCCGGCATGACGACGAATGCGTCGATCCTTACCCCAGGAAATCGGACGGGAACCCCTTGCCAAACCTTATGTGCATGATCCCCATATGCATTCAGAATCATCACACCATTCTCGATGCGCCCGAATACAGGCAAGCAATCCTGCACTTTCAGCGTAAGGAAATACTCCCTGGGCGCACTGTAGTCGTGCGTCTGCAGTCTTAGTGACGGGTACTTGCGACGAACACGGCCAGGCATTCCGATAACATAACGCCTTGACTCGAAGCGCAAGTGCCGTCTACGTGACCGTGGTCACACTCTACCCCAACCTCTTCTCCAACGCATCCCGCACGAGTCCCGCATCGGCCTTGAGGTGGATGATCGGATTCGCGTAGGTGCTCTCCACCCCCGCCAGCTGCTTCTCGTGATACTTGGTCTTGAACTCCGAAAACTTCAGCCCATGCGCCGTGGAGACGATCACCACGCGCTCATTCGCATCGATGCGTTTGGCCGCCACCATCTGCTCCAGCGCGCCCAAGGCTACGCCGGTGTGAGGATCGCAATACAGGCCCGTGCGGTCCGCGCGATGCGCCGCATCGGCGAGCTGCTGCTCCGTCACCTCATACACCTCGCCGTCGTAGGCCTTGAGGATCTTCACCGCGCGCTCGTAGCTGACGGGGTTGCCGATTTGAATCGCCGAGGCCTCGGTCTTCTTCGCCTGCACCGGCTCCAGCTTGTCGAAGCCGCGCTTGTAGGCCTGATAGAGCGGGTTCGCGTTGGCGGCCTGCGCCACGACAATACGGGGTTTCTTGGTGATGAGGCCCAATTCGCGCATCATGTCGAAGCCGCGGCCGAGAGCCGACACGTTGCCGAGGTTCCCACCGGGGATGATGATGACATCGGGGACTTCCCACCCGAACTGTTGGCACAGCTCGAAGGAAATGGTCTTCTGTCCCTCGATGCGCAGCGAGTTCATCGAGTTGGCGAGGTACAGCGACTTGTCCTGGGTGACTTCCTGCACGATCTTCATGCAGCCGTCGAAGTCGGTGTCGAGCGAGAGCACCACCGAGCCGTTGGAGATGGGCTGGATGAGCTGCGCCACGCTGATCTTGCCGCCGGGGAGAAAGACGACGGAGGGAATGCCCGCGGCGGCGCAATACGCGGCGAGGGCCGCGGACGTGTCACCCGTGGAGGCGCAGGCCACCGCGCGAATCGGAACGCCAAGACGGCGCATGCGGTTGACCTGCGAAACCAGCACCGTCATGCCCAGATCCTTGAACGACCCGGTATGCGAGTTTCCGCACAGCTTGACCCACAAATCCTTGAGGCCGAGTTGCTCGCCAAGGCGCTTGGCGTAAAACAGATTAGTCCACCCCTCGTTCAGCGAGACGATGTCCTCGTCGGCGATTTCGGGGAGCACCCACTCCTTTTTGCCCCAGATGCCGGACGCATACGGCCATTGGTGCGAACCGCTGCGGGACTCGAACAGGGCCTTCCATTCGGCGGCGGATTTTTGACGGAGGGCGTCGAGGTCGTGCTCGACTTCAAGGAGGCCCCCTTCGGCGTCCCGGTACAGGACTTCGTCGAGGGAATGCGTGGATTGCGTCCGGGTGCCCCGGAAGCGCGCGGAGAAGGGCTTCATGCGGCGGCAAGGTAGGAATGCCCGTCCCGACCTTGTATATTTCGCGTCTCTTGACCCTCCATTTGACGCGCATTTCATGAAAATTTCCGCTCCCGGGCGCATCGCCCCGACCCATACGGCCATTCGTCGCCGCGCCCTGTTCCTGGGCGCCGCAGGACTCGTCTCCGGACTGTTCATGGCCTGCGGCCAGGACCCCGGCACCACGGGGCTGGGCTACCTCGAGGATCAGGGCGTGCGCGTGTCGGCGCCCCTGTACCATCTGGTGCTTGAAGACCTTCCGCTGGACAGCGTGTTCGCCGCAGAGACCCCGCTCAACCACTACGGCGAGTCGTTGCTGGTGGTGGGCCGCGAGGGACCGTATCTCGCCAAGGCGCGCATGGGCTTTCAGATCACCACGCAAGCCCAGCGCGACTCGCTTGCCTCCGGGCTGTTCCTGCGCCTGTTCTCCCTGCCGCTAGGCAACGACCTCGGCGACTCCGCCTGCAACACCTCCACCTTGTGCGGAGGCCGTGCCTGGCTCCGTCAAGAGGCCCGCAACCGTGATTCCCTGACCTTGCTGGTGGAGTCGTATTCGTGGCCCGACAGCACCGGGGGTTATAACGATTCCCTCACCGCGTTCCATCGGCGCATTCTCACCTCCCCGCAACCCTTTTCAACGCTGTCGGGAACGTTCCGCAAGCGCGACACCATCCGGGTGTCCCCCCGTTGGGCCTACTCCGACGCGAACATGATCCAGGACACCTCCCAAGCGGGGGAACTGCGCAACCTCTGGAGTCGCCTGCGCAACGGCGGCGGGAGCGACACCGCCAGGCGCTGGCTCGTGTTCCTCGAGATCTCCCCGCTGCGGACAACGGATTCCGGGATGTATCGCTTTTACGTGCAAGGCAAGTCGGGGCTGTGGCTGGGACGCTACAATGACGCCAACCTGAAGGTGGGCAACCTGATGACACCCTACCCCAGCGGCTTCAGCTATGTGCCGGCGGCCAACTATGAAGTGACGCACAACGGCCCCTCCACGCGCTCCCTGCTGCACGGCGTGGCGCGCGGCGTCCACCTGCGCATCAACCGCGACACCTTGCTCGCGCGCATCGCCAGCGCGCTCAGAACCACCTACCCGAATGACTCCGCCCGTTTCGACCGGATGTTCTCCGGCAGCGCGGGCAGCATCTACGACCGCCGCTTCTTCGTCCCGTACGCCGAGATGCGTCTGCCGCTCGACGCCGCGCTCAGCAAGGTGAACGGTCCCTTCGCCCTCGACATGTCGGTATCCTCCGACGTGGACAGCCTCGACGACGTCACGCAAAACTTCGGCGAGGTGTCCGTGGCCACGGGCGACAGCCTGCGCCTCACCGTGCACGGCGGCGGCGCCTACGGCAACGCCCTCACCGACACGCTGGTCGTCCGCTATCTCGCCCACCCCGAGGACTCCGCGTACCGCCAGGTGCTTTTGCGCTGGGCCAACGACGGCAGCACCGTCGACACCTTCACGACCACCCCCGACGGCAAGCTTCGCGAGCTGTCCACGCGCCGCCGCACCGGCTGGGCCCGGGCCGCCACGCTCAGCGTGCGTCCCGCCCCGGCCACGCTGGCCGTTCAGGTGTACTTCAACGTGGCCGGAGTGGTGGAGCCGCGCGGCTTCGTGGACTCCACCGGCAAGTCCCGGTCCGACTACGCCACCATCTCCCGCCGCTACTGGCGTCCGGGCGCGGATTCGCTGAACCTGCGCGTCACCCGCGGCGTGCGCGGCCTGCTCAACCGCGTGGGCAAACCGGGCATCGCCCCGGACATGCTCCTGCGCGGCGTGGAGCGCGCCGTTTACGACACGAGCGCGGTGAGCGGCAGCCGCTATCGCACCGTGCCCTACCCCGTGATGGGCGAAATCGAATTCAAGCGCGGCGGCGACGGCAAACTGCGCGTCGGCCTCGACCTGTACCTCTACCCGCTGGAGAACGGACAGTGATCGCCCGCGCCTGCATGCACCGGATCGGAAATGCCTTGGCGCTCTGCGCCCTTACGACCGTTCCGGCCTTCGCCGAGTTCTCGCCCCTCTCCATCCATCCCGAAGGCTTCGGCATGCCCGTGGCGCAGATGGGCTCCCGTGAGCGCGCCCTCGGCGAGGGCGGCATGGCAGCCGTGACGGACAAGGGATTCTTCCCCCTGAACTCCAGCCGCTCGGCCTACCACACCAAGACCGTGTTCGCCGCCTCGCTCGAGTACGACACCGACTGGCTGCGCGACGACGCCTCTTCGACGCGTGCCGCCACCAGCGCCTTCCCCACCTTGGCGACCTTGATCAAGACCCAGAACTTCGGCACCTTCGGAGCCTTCTATCAGCAAAGCTTCCTGCGCAATTTCGAGGTGCGGGTGCCTCGTTCCGGAGACACCCCCGAGGCTTCCTACCTCGCCGAAGGCGGCGTCTACACGCTGGGGGCCAGTTGGGCCTATGCCCCCCTCCCCTGGCTGGCGGTCGGGTACACCCAATCGCTGGCGCTAGGACGCGACCGCTACATCCGCCCGGTGGATTTCGCGGGCGTGGCACCCGACGAGGCGGAGGATTTGAGCGACACCACCCTCGAGGCCAGCGGAACGGCGCTATACCCCACTCTCTCGCTCACCGTGCGTCTCCCCCAAAAAGTGGACGTGGCCGTCTCGTACACGCACTCGGCGGACTACGAAGTGGAGCGCACGCGCCGCACCAACAACCAGGGCTCGGACCCTCTGACCGACACCGTTTCGATGCTTCCCAAGCGGCTGGCCTTGGGCGCGGCGTGGAAGCCGGATCGCCGCCAAACCGCCGTGGTTGACGTTTTCTATGAAAATTGGGAGTCGGTGGGTGCCCTGAATCCCGCCTGGCAGGTCAGCGCCGGGTATGAATACCGGCGTTCGGAGAGCCCTTTCGACGGCCTCCTGAAGCGCACCGCCTGGCGCGCGGGCGCCGGGTACAAGACCTTGTATCTGCGCGAAGTTCCGGAGCTGTTCGTCACCGCGGGCTTCGGCATGCCGCTGGGCCCGCGCGGGCATCAGCTCGACGTCTCCCTTAAGTATGGACACCGAAGCTTCGATGGTAATACCTTTTTCGCAGAGGATTACGTGAAGCTGTCGGCCTCCGTCGTGGGGGTGAGCGTTTGGGGCCAACCGGCCCGCAAGCGGCGATAAGCCTCGCGTCGAAGGGGGTTTCCGGTGAAGTCACCCAAGAAGACGCCGAAGAGCGCGGCGAAGAATCGGAACCGGAAACCGGCGACGAACGTCGCCAAAAAATCCGCGAAGAAACCCGTCAAAAAAGCCGTTAAAAAAGCTGCGAAGAAAATCGCCAAGAAAGCCGTGAAAACGGCCGCCAAAGCCGTGAAAGCCGTCACGAAGATCGCGAAGTCCGTCAAGACGGTCGCGAAGAAAATCACGAAAACCGTCGCGAAAAAGTCCGCCAAAAAGGCGACGAAGAAAGCGGCCGCGAAAACAGGTCCTTCCAAAAAAATCGTCGCGAAAATCGTGACAACAAAATCTCCGGCATCCCGTCGTCCCAAGACCTTCGCCGGAGCGGAAAGCGGCAAGGAGTATGGGTTCGCTCCGGGAGCCCCCGAGATTCCGGTTCTCTACGGGGAGGACCGCCTCGTCCTCATGACCAAGGATCCCGAGTACCTGTTCGCGTACTGGGAAGTCACGCCCGGACGCTTGGCGGAAGGCGAGAAGCTCAAACGCCGCGGTCAGGAATACCGCGAGGCGATGCGCCTGAATTGGGAGGCGCGCGATCTCTTCGAGCGCAACTACGCGCTGCTCCCCGTGTCGCTGGCCTCGCGCAAGTGGTACCTGCGCGTGCCGTTCTCGGGCTTGGCCTACCACGTCGAGCTGGGCTGGCTCGGCGATCAGGGGCACTTCGTCTCGCTGCTCGCCTCCAACCGCTCCGACGCCCCCGAGAGCTGGGCCGCGACGCGCAAACGCCTGAAGGCCGCCGCCGCAGGCGAGGTGCTGGCGTACAATCTGAGCGTCGGCAAGCCTTCCGGCTCCTCCGAGCTGGCCCCGCCCGAAAAAAGCCCCGCGCCGCTGGGCTGGGATTTCGGCGGCCCCGGTGAGCTGACCTCCTCCTTCGCCACGACGAAGAAGGATGGAAAGCCAACGCGGGCCGACAAGCGCCGGTCGCGCGGCTGACGCAAGACCGAAGCGCGCCGATGGCCTACCTCAACTTCGTCCTGCACGCGCACCTTCCCTTCGTGCGCCACCCCGAGCACGCCCGCTTCCTCGAAGAGGAGTGGCTGTACGAGGCCATGACGGAGACCTACATCCCCCTGCTGCTCGAGTTCGAGGCGCTGGAGAAGGACAACCTCCCCTTCCGCATCACCATGAGCCTGACGCCGCCGCTTTGCGAGATGCTGGCGGACGGGCTGCTGCAGGAGCGCTACGCCGCCCACCTCGACCGTTTGCGTGAGCTGGCGGAAAAGGAATGCACGCGCCTCAAGCACGACACCGACCTCGCGCCGCTCGCGGCGATGTACCGCAACCGCTTCGAGGCGTGTCGCCTCAAGTTCGACGCGCTGGGCCGTAACCTGCTGAACGGATTCCGGCATTACGCGCAACGCGGCAATCTGGAAATCCTCACTTGCGGGGCGACGCACGGCTTTTTGCCCAACCTCCGCTTTTCGCCGCGCGCGGTGGAGGCGCAACTCGAAGTGGCCGTCCGCAACCACGAGAAGCACTTCGGCATCCGGCCTCGCGGCATCTGGCTGGGCGAGTGCGGCTATTACCCCGGCCTCGACGCGCACCTGCGCGAAGCGGGACTGCGGTATTTCTTCGCCGACACGCACGCGCTGCTGCAGGGCGAGCCCGCCTCGCCCAAGGGCTGCTACGCGCCCGTGGAAACTCCCGCGGGCGTGTTCTGTTTCGCCCGCGACCCGGAATCCTCGAAGGCGGTGTGGTCGGCCGAGGAGGGTTACCCCGGCGACTGGCGCTACCGCGAATTTTACCGCGACATCGGCTTCGACCTCGACTTCGACTACGTCGCGCCTTACGTGCATCCGATGGGCCTGCGTACGCAGACCGGCATCAAGTACCATCGCATCACCGGCAAGAATGTCGAGAAGCAACCTTATGTGGAGCGCTGGGCGCTGGAAGCGGCCGACGAGCACGCCACCAACTTCCTGTTCAACCGCGACCGGCAGGCCGAATGGCTGGATCCGCGCATCGAGGCCATGACGGGCGGCGCGCCCGCGCACATCGTGTGCCCCTACGACGCCGAACTCTTCGGACATTGGTGGTACGAGGGCCCGCGTTTCCTGGGTGCGGTGATGCGCAAGGCGTTGACGGAAACGCATGGGGTCACCTTGTCGGCACCCGTGGACTTTATCGACAGGCATCCCGGAGCCGCGCCCCATTGCCAACCGGCTTTCTCAAGCTGGGGCGCAGGCGGCTATGCCGACGTGTGGCTGAACGGAACCAACGACTGGATCTACCCGCACCTGCACGTGCTCGGCGACCGCATGCACGAGGTCGCGAACCTGCCTGAACGCGGGGATCTCGACCGGCGCGCCCGCAACCAGATGGCGCGCGAACTGCTATTGGCGCAGTCGTCGGACTGGGCCTTCATCATGAAGACGGGGACGATGGTGGACTACGCGGTGCGCCGGACCAAGGTGCACGTGCACAACTGCCTTGCGCTCGAGGCGCAAATCCGGGACGGCCGTATCGACGAGGGATTCCTGCACAACCTCGAAATGACCAACTGCATCTTCCCTGAGATCGACTACCGGGTCTACGCGGGCTAAGTCGTCCCACGTCGTCCAGGCGGCGGGTGCTTTCGGGGACGCCCCTAGGCTTAACCTCCGTCCCCAAGAATTCGACCATTGTCGGACATTATCGCGGGGTCTCTGGTACACGACAACGATTGATCCCTCGAAAACTACGAGGTCTCGGTCAGATTCTCGTATGATTTGGCGTTTCGCCCATTTCCACGGGCGAGAACCAAAGTTTCGCGGTATTTTTAATGTCGCAGATATTACCCGTTTTTCGCCGATTCGGGCGAAAAAAGAGACGCACCCGGAGGATTTCTTGAACTCGATGAAATTTGGATTTTTGGCCTGCGCGGCCCTGTTCTTCGGAGTGGCTTCGGCCCAGCATCCGGTCCCGCCGACCAAGAACAACGCCAACTTCGACATCGCCGGCTGGAATCCCGTGGCCGTTCGAACCACCTCGGGTAATTGCTCCGGTGAAGCCACCTGCGCCAACATGGTGTACGGCTTAGACTGGCTGTCCAACGGGGACATGGTGCTGCTCACCAACGACTACATCGGCCACGACCAGAAGCCGGCCCCCCGTGCCACGGCCCGGGTGTTCATCATCTCCGGATTCCCCAACGGGCCCTTCACCACCCGCACCGTGGCCTCGCACTTCAAGCAGCCCGCCGGCATCAAGGTGGTGAACGACAAGATCTGGGTGAGCGACATGGACACCGTGTACGTGATCCCGAACAACAACCCTGCGGCCGCAGATACCAGCACCAATCGCACGCCCCGGTTCCGCACCCCGCTGTCCAGCGACTACGGCGGTAATCTGGCGCCCATGAACTTCGCGTTCAACAAGGGCACTTGCAGCGGCATCACGGGATGCACCAGCGCCAAC
Source organism: Chloridella minuta (assembly GCA_032273045.1). Classification (NCBI taxonomy): domain Eukaryota; class Xanthophyceae; order Mischococcales; family Pleurochloridaceae; genus Chloridella; species Chloridella minuta. Next base: position 100,297 of record JAUKPQ010042500.1, on the reverse strand, counting down.
TCCCAGGCGCACCACTACATCTTCACACCCGTGTATTATCAAGGCAAGTTCTACGCGGCTTACGGCGGCAACACCGGCAGCGGCAGCGGCACGGCCAACCTGCCCGCCTCCTCGTTCTATGCCGGCGCCGTGCTCGTGTGGGACTCAACCACCACCGCGCTCGACACTCTCGTGAACCGGGCCTTCGCAGGCGGCCTGCGCTCCCCCGACGGCACAGCCCTCGGCCCAGGCGGCTCCATCTTCGTCACCGACCATCAGGGTTCATGGCTGCCCATGTCCACGCTCACCATGTACAAGGTGGGCGCGCCCAAGATGCAGTTCGGCGGCTACCGCCAGGATCCCACCTATTCCCCCAACTTCGCGCAGGCGTGGTATGACCGCGGCCAGGCGAACTACGTGCCGCCGGTGGCCATCAACCGCTACGACCAAAGCGGCAAGACCGGCTGGGTGGGTATCGCGGGCGTGCATTGGCTCGAGCGCGGCGTGTATGCCGGGCAACTGCTGGTGGGCGACATCAACAGCCGCGGCCTGTGGCGCGTGGCCCTCGATACCTTGAAGGACACCACCGGCGCCGACAACGTACAGGGCGCCGTGTTCTACTTCACCCCGGGCAGCTCCAACAACACTTTGGGTACCGGCGTGGCGGGCAACAACCGCATCACGCAAGGCTTGGACGGCACCATCTATGCCGGCGGCGGGCGCGGCGTGGGCAACTGGGCCAGCGGCGCAGCCGAGAACCTGATTTACACCTTCAAGCCCAAGGCGAACCCCAGCCAATTCGAGATCATGAAGATCCGCACCCTCAAGGACGGGTATGAACTGATCTTGAGCAAGAAGGTGAACCCCGTCACCGTCACCAAGGGAAGCTTCACCGTCGGGCAGCGCTCGTGGGTGCGCCAGTCCGCCTACGGCATGGGCTTTGCCCCGGCCAACAGCGGTGGCAATACGACTGGCGCCTCGCAGTTCACCAGCCGCACCGTCGATTCGGTGCATGTGTCGCTCGACAGCCTGCGCATCCGCCTCAAGGTTTCCGGCCTCATGCGCATCAATCAGGCACGCCGTGGCGATTCGGTCACGCACTGGCATACGCGCTTCCTGTTCAAAAACACGATCCGCTCCTCCACCGGCGACACGATCTACACCACCGAAGCCGACCTCGCGCACAACTGGACCGACACCTCGCGCGCGTGGACCGGAGGCCGACTGGCGTATGACACCGTCGTCACCCCGATCTCCGTGCGGCAGCGCAACGCCGGCATGCTCGGTAGCCTGGTGTGGTTCTCGCACAACTCCGGCTCGCTCAACGTGAACGTGGACAACATGCGCCCCTACACGGTGCTGCTCCGCGACACCAAGGGCCGGACGCTCGTCGAGGTGCAAGGCCGCGCGGGCGTGCCCTCGGTGATCAAGGCTCCGGCCCGCAACCAGGCGGTGTACACCGTCGAGGTGCGCAGCGCGGGCGAGACTTACACCAAGGTCGTGATGTTCTGATATTCGACAGGTTCGGACGCAAAAAAGCCCGGGCTTGCCCGGGCTTTTTTGTTGGGTGGCGCGCCGGATCCGGCAACGGCCCGGCGCACGGGGGGTGGTTATTCCGCGAGGGCCTCCCTGACCACCGGCATTAAATCGTTGAACTCCTCGATGCGCAACATGCGAATGTCGCGTACGGAAGCCGCGAACCATTCCAGGCTACGTACGCAATCCGCGATTGCCAGAAAGCAGCTTACGGCGTTCACCTCCCGACTGCCGAAATAGACGCTCCCCTGTTGCCAGGCAAAGGAATGTCGCTCCAGGACCCCTCGTATTTCAGAATAAGCGTTGTTCCAGGACATACCGGGATACGCTTTTTGCAGCGTGTCGGTGTCCATGTCAAAGGCAATGGCGTACACCCGCCCCTCCTGCTCGAAGAAGTTTGAGCGAACAGCCTGCACCTGTTCTTCGGATGTCAGCGGAATGAAATTCATGGGATTCCCCTGCGTGAAAGTCTGCAGGGAAACATACGGCGCGAAAGGTCTTTACGAAAGCTCGATGGACCGCTTTTTCGCTGCCAGAACGGCGCGCTCAATGATTCCGTGGAAGCCTTCCTGTTGCAACACGCCGAGTGCGGCGAGCGTTGTGCCCCCGGGCGAGCACACGCGTTTGGTCCACGCATCCGGCGTATCGGACGAAGACTCCAAAAGCTTGAGAGAACCCTTCGCCGTCTGCACGGCCAACGCGTAAGCCGTCTCGCGCGCGAGCCCGGCCTTCACACCCGCTTCCGTCATGGCGCCGACGAACTCGAACAGGTACATGGGCCCCGAGCCCGACACCGCCGTGACCGCGTCCATCTGATCCTCAGTGACGCGCACGGTGGTGCCGCAGGAATTGAAGATCATCTCGACGAGTTTCAATGAATCCTCGAACACGCCGTCGGTCGCAATCGCCGTGGCACCTTGCCCCACCGCAAGGCCGAGGTTGGGCATCACACGCACCGCCGTGAAGCCGGGAAAGGTCGCGCGCAGCGTCTCCGCGCGAATGCCCGCCATCACGCTGATCACCGTCTTGCCGGAAAGACCAGAGACGACTTCCGTCCACGCGCCGGCGGTTTCCCTGAAGACTTGGGGCTTCACGGCCAAAAGGATGACATCCGCGCGACGGAAAACATCTTCGGCGGAACCGGCGCGCACGAAGCCCTGTGCGGCAAGTGTGGATTCCGGAACGACCGGATCATGCACAAGGATGCGATCCGCGGACGCGATGCCCGCCGCCACAACCCCGCGCGCCACCGCCCCGCCCATGTTCCCGAAGCCGAGGAACCCTATCGTGCCGATTTTTGAATTCATGTTATCCCCCAGATTAAATGTAGGGGCAAATTGCGTTGAGCGCCTTGCGCGCCCAATTATTTGCCCCTACAAAAATCGCCACGCCATTGCGCCCACGCAGACCACGACCGGAACGGGGTCGACCAAACTCCCCTCTCCCCCGGGAGAGGGGTCGGGGGTGAGGGCTGCGCCCGCGGCAGCATCGCGCCATATACCCTACGGAACGCGTGGCCCCAGGCGCCCCGTTTAGCCGTTCATCGAATCCAGGAACTCCCTGTTCGTCTTCGTCCCGCGCAATTTCTCCGACAAAAACTCCATGATCTCCACCGGCGACAAATCCTGCAGGTAACGGCGCAGGATCCACACGCGGCGCAGGTCGTCCGGGTTCATCAGCAGCTCTTCCTTGCGCGTGCCCGACTTGAACACGTCGATCGCCGGCCAGATGCGCTTCTCCGCGATCTTGCGGTCGAGGATGAGCTCCATGTTGCCCGTGCCCTTGAACTCCTCGAAGATCACCTCGTCCATCCGGCTACCGGTTTCTATAAGCGCGGTGGCGATGATGGTGAGCGAGCCGCCGCCCTCGATATTGCGCGCCGAGCCGAAGAAGCGCTTGGGCTTCTGCAGCGCCATGGCGTCCACGCCGCCGGAAAGGATCTTGCCCGAGTGCGGGATGACCACGTTATGCGCGCGGGCCAACCGCGTGATCGAGTCGAGCAGAATCACCACGTGCTGACCGTGCTCCACGAGGCGGCGCGCCTTTTCGATGACCATGCCCGACACCTGAATGTGACGCTCGGGCGGCTCGTCGAAGGTGGAGCTGTACACCTCGGCGTTCACGTGCCGCCGCATGTCGGTGACTTCCTCGGGGCGCTCGTCGATGAGCAGCACCATCAGCTTCACGTCGGGGTGGTTCTTGACGATGGCATTGGCGATGTTTTGCAGCAAAATGGTCTTGCCCACGCGCGGCGGCGCCACGATGAGGCCGCGCTGGCCGCGCCCCACCGGCGTGAAAAGGTTCATCACGCGGGTGCTGATCTCGGCCGCGTCGTACTCCATGTTGAAGGCCACCTCGGGATGCAGCGGCGTGAGGTTGTCGAAGGTCACGCGCTCCTTGACCTTCTCCACCGGGTCGCCATTGGCCTTCACGATGCGCAGGAGCGCGAAGTATTTCTCGTTCTCCTTGGGCGCGCGCACCATGCCGGTGAGCGTGTCGCCGGTGTGGAGCCCAAAGCGCTTGATCTGCGTGGAGGACACGTACACGTCGTCGGGGCCGGCCACGTAGGAGTGGTCGGGCGAGCGCAGAAACCCGTAGCCCTCGTCCATCACCTCAAGCACGCCCTCGGCGTAGATGTCGCCCCCGCCCTGTTCCTTCTCCAGGATGGAGAACATCAGCGCCTGCTTGCGCAGCACGCGTGGCTCGACAATGCCGAGCTCGAGCGCGCGGCCCACCAGCTCTTTCATGCCCATGCGCTTGAGCTCGAGCCAGCGGCCCTTGGCCTCGGCCAGCGAGGTGCCGGAAACCGCCTCTTGCCCTTCGCCGTCGGAAGCGCCGGATTCGGCCGCGGCGTCGGACACCTCGATCTCCTCCTCGAACTCGGGTTCGGGCATCGGGGATTTTTTCTTGGTACTGCTGCGGGGACGACCGGCCACGGGGGGCTCCTGGGAACGAGATCCGCACAATGCGGATGCTTCGGGTCTGGAATCGGAAATGGAGTCGGGAAACACCGCCGGGCCGGCAAGGGCCAATCCGGGGCGCATCCACAGTATAAACCCGGGAAGGGGAACAGGCAAGGGGTTTTCTACTTTCGCGGCACCCATGACTCCTCGCGGAAAGACGGTTTGGCTGGCGCTCGGAAGCAACGTGGGCGACCGTCCCGCGCACCTGCGCAAGGCCCTTGAGCGGCTGCGCGAAATCGCCACCGGAGGCTTCCGGGTCTCCAAGATTTACGAGACCGAGCCGGTGGGCCCCGGCCCGCAGGACGACTATCTGAACCTGTGCGTGCGGTTCACCACCGTGCTGAACCCCCGGCAACTGCTCGAATACTGCCGCGAGACGGAAACCTTGGTGGGCCGCATACCCCGAGGACGCTGGGCCCCGCGCGAAATCGACATCGACATCCTCGCCTACGAAGGCGTCACCGTCCGCGAGGCGGAGTTGACCCTCCCCCACCCCGGCATCGCCGAACGACAGTTCGTGCTGGTCCCGCTGGCGGAAATCGACCCCGATACCGTGCTGACGGGCTTCCGCGAGAGCGTCTCCCGTCTCCTGCAGCGCTGCCGCGACGCGCAGGGCCCCGCCGACGTGCGCGAGTACCGCCTGCTGCCCGCCGGCTCGGCCGCCGCGCTGCCCGACCGCCTCCGCTACGTGGCCATCGAGGGCGTCATCGGCGCGGGAAAGACCACGTTGGTGCGCATGCTGGGCGAACGCTTGGGCGCGCAAACCCTGTACGAAGAGTTCGAGAACAACCCGTTCCTCGCCGACTTCTACAAGGACCGGCATCGGTTCGCGTTCCAGACCCAGATCTTCTTTTTGCTCTCGCGCTTCCGGCAAATCCAGGACTACTTCCAGCAGCAGGATCTGTTCCGCCCTCAAGTGGTGAGCGACTACATGTTCGCCAAGGACAAGATCTTCGCGACGCAGAACCTCGACGAGAACGAGATGGGCCTGTACCAGCGCCTCTCGGTGTTGATGGAGCGGCAGCTGCCCAAGCCCGACTACGTGGTGTACCTGCAGGCCGACACGCCCGTGCTGATGGAGCGCATCCGCCGTCGCGACCGCGACTACGAGCGCAACATGGACGAGACGTACATCGAGTCGCTCAACCGCGCCTACAACGCCTACTTCCACTACTACGACGCCTCGCCCTTGCTGATCGTCAACACGAACCACATCGACTTCGTGCGCAAGGCCGACGACCTGAACCTGCTCATCGAGCAAATCATCCGGGCACCCGAGGGCGTGACGTACTGGTCGCCGGGAGCGGTTCACTAAAAAATGAAATATGAAATCGGAAATATGAAAGAACCGTATGAAGCCTTTAGCGCCTGATTATTCCAGGCCTTTTGCGCTCACTTTCATATTTCATATTTCCGATTTCTGATTTTGGTTCTGCAATGCTGATACTTCGAACCACGCAGGAATTCCGTTCCTGGAGACAGGCGCTTCCTTCGCGATCCTCCGTCGGCTTCGTCCCCACCATGGGCGCGCTGCACGCGGGACACATGAAGCTTGTGGAGGAATGCCGCGCGGGAAGCGACGTCGTCGTGGTCTCCATCTTCGTGAACCCCCTGCAGTTCGGCCCGAATGAGGATTTGGTCCGCTACCCGCGGCCCTTCGAGCGGGACGCCGCGCTCTGCGAAGCCGCCGGAGTTGACGCGATCTTCGCGCCCGAGGCGGCGGACTTCTACGGCGCGGACCACGCGACCTTCGTGAATGTCGACGGACTCGACCGCCACCTCTGCGGCGCCGCGCGGCCGGGGCATTTTCGCGGTGTGTGCACCGTGGTGCTCAAGCTGTTCAACCTGGTGAAGCCCCACCGCGCGTGGTTCGGGAAGAAGGACATTCAGCAGGCGTTGATCCTGAAGCGGATGGTTTCCGATCTCGCGCTCGACGTGGAAATGGTGCTTTCCGAAACCGTGCGCGAACCCTCGGGCCTTGCGCTCTCCTCCCGCAACGCGTACCTCACCGACGACGAGCGGGCGCGCGCCACAGCGCTCTACCGCGGACTCTCGGCCGCGCGCGAGGCTTTCACGGCCGGAGAACGCGACGCCGCGACGTTGCGTGCGCGCATCCTCGCCGAAATCGAAGCCTCGGCGCCGACGCGTGTGGACTACGTTGAAATCGTCTCGCAGGCGCGCTTGGAGCCCATCGCGAACGTGGATGTTCCCGCCGTCATCGCGGTAGCGGTGTTCTACGGCAACACGCGACTCATCGACAACGTGCTGCTCGACGGCTAGCGTCCCGCTCCACGCATCGCCTCATCCAGCAACTGCCGGTACTTCGGGTTCCCCGGATCTCCCTGCACCGCCGCGCGCAGCGGCCCGATGGCCTCGGCCGGACTGCCCCGCTGCAGCATGAGCATGCCCACGCTCGCCGCCACCGCAGGATCATTATCGCCGAGGCGCGCCGCCGCGATGAAGTGACGCTCGGCGTCGGCGTTGCGGCCGAGGCGCATGGACACGCCCCCGAGAAGGCGGCGCACGTCGGTGCTGTTGGAGTCGATGCGGAAGGCGCGCAGGTAATACGCCAGCGCGCGCTCGGCGTGTCCGTGCCGCTCGAGCTCGGCGCCCACGTACAGGGAACTCGGCACGGCGTCGGGACTGGTGCTGTCCAGCGCCAGACCGCGCGCCGCCGCCCGCGCGGCGTCCTCGGTCTTGCCCGCCCAGTTCATCACCTTGGCCACGTTGTGGTAACCCAGACCCACTTCCGAAGATGTGAGACGGGCCATGACCTTGCGCTCCGCGCGGGCCATGGCGGCGCCTTGCTCGACCGTGTCGGCGCGGGCGGGGGCGAGCCCCATGCGTCCCATCTCGGCGAGGATGGCGCGGGCGATGAGCCCGTAGTTGCCGATGGTGAGATGAACGTGATCGGTGAAGTCGGGCTCGCCGAGCACATCGGCGCCCGCGACGTCCGCGCGGGCGCGCACGACGGCGCGCAACGTGTCCTCGAAGTCCACGAGGCCGCCGCCGGTGGCGCGCGCGGCGCGCGCCTCGATGGCGTGCATGGACGTGAGTGCGCGCAGCGGGCACACGTCCTCGTCGACGGCGGCGCGCAGCAGTTCCTTCGCCCGAACCGTCTCACCGGCGGCGAGGGCCGCGCGACCCGCGGCGTACAGCACCTGCGCGTTGCGCGGATCGAGCCGCGCCGCCGAGTCGAGAACCGCGAACGCCTCGCGCGGGCGCGTGGCGATGAGCCCCATTCCGGCCCCGAGCCACGCGTCGACTCGCAGACGTCCCCCCGCGTCCAGCCCCGGGGTCGGTTCGCTCTTGAAGGGCGAACAATCTTTTTCGTTGGACGGCGTGGTGACGTAGATGACCTGCGCGCCCGCGGAACGCGCCAAACTGCCGATGCGGATTTGCGAAGCCTCGTAATGTTCCAGCACGCGGGCGCGCAGGGCGTCGTCGCGGCGGTAGGATCGCGGCCCGATGGTGCGCCCGAGCACGTCATCCACCTCGGCGGCAAGTTGGGTGCCTCCCGAAGGAGCCGCCCCCGCGCCACCCAGCAGGCGGCGCATCAGCGAATAGGTGCGCGTGTGATCGAGCAACCCCGAGAGATTGCGAACCCACGGGGGAATCTCGCGCGCATCGCGATAGGTGCGCTCTTCAAGGAACTCATTGTGCCCGTTGTACACGATGAACAAGTCGGGCTCGTACGCGAGGAGTTCTTCCGCGAGGCGCGCGGCGCGATAGCTGGCGTAGCTGATGCCGCCCGCGTTGATCACCTCGTAGCGACGGCCCGGCGAGACGGCGGCGAGGTATTCCCGCAGCCATCCGCCGAACGACGTGGAGTCGCGCCACGGGTGGCCGTACGTGGTCGATCCTCCCAATGTGAAGATGCGGAAGGTGCCGGGGGACTTCTTCGAGGGAAAGGACTGGAAGTTGAAGTGGGAGAGCTTGACGGGGTTGGTTTCGTAAACCTCGATGCCGTTCGCGCCGCGCTTCTTGAGGAACAGGGGCTGCCCGGCTGCGAAACCGACATAAGGGTCCTGGGTCAGCGCCAGCGGACGAACTCCGGCGATCGTGAGAATCCCCTCCGAAAGGGCGAAGAACACCAGCAGGCTGGCTATCGCAACCAACGCATTCACCCACCAACGCCCCTTGCCCGGTGAGGTTATGGGGGTCGCTGCGCGGTTTGCCGGGATTTTGGGCGGAAAAGAACCGGAAAATGAACCGGATTTTGGCTTTTTGCTCACAGAATCGCCCCCTGAGATGGGGACAATGTACCCAATCAGGGAGGCTCGTCGTCATGAATTATGCCATTGCGGGTAAGGCCACACCCCGCAAAGGGTGAGAAATCCAAGGGGGGGAATCAGGGGAAGCGACTCCCCGAAACCCCCGACGGGTTTGGCCCTCGCAGAACCCCTCCGAATCCAAAAACTCCCAGAGATACCTCTCCCGAAACGTTCCATGGTTCCGAAATGTCGAATTTATCGATTTTCGGGTATCTGATGTATGACAAAGGTAAAATAATTGTAAAAATACCTTTCAAATGGCCAAAAAACACAAATATGACCATATCGTATGATTCCGTAGAAAATATCCGCGTTCAGAAAATCGTGTCGACGATACATTAGGCAGACGTTCCGGGACTTCCGGAGTCTTTGTCCGCGCATTTCAATCAGAGCTTAACAGAGGGAACCCACTATGCGTAACCGCTTGATGTCGCTTGCAGTCGGGCTGCTGGCCACCATGGCCATAAGCCAGGAGACCGGATACAATACGAACTGGTCCGGTCACCGAACCTTGTTCGTCAACACCTCCAACGTCTCGCAAACCGGGACCACGATTTCCGGGAACGTCCTGAAGTACCCCATGCTGGTTCGTCTGGGCCAGGCGGACTCGGCGATTTTCGCGGCCGCCAAGGCGACGGGTGCCGACATCCGCTTCACCAAGTCGAACAACACCACGCGCCTCAAGCACTCCATCGAGACTTGGGATTCGGCCGGACGCGTCGGTGCCCTGTGGGTGCTGCTCGACACGGTGTACTCCAATAATTTGACCCAGAGCTTCCGCATGCACTGGGGCAATGCTGCGGCCGCGGACAGCTCGAAATCCACCGCGGTGTTCGACACCGCCAACGGCTTCGTGGCCGTGTGGCAAATGGCCGACGCCACCAACACGCTGACGGACGCCACCGCGAACGGATTCAGCGGAACGGTCGTCGGCAACGCGAACACCAACAATCCCCAAATCACGAGTGTTGCCGGCATCATCGGCAAGGGGCAGGACTTCCCGGCAAGCACCGCCAATGACAACACCGGCGGTGCCTACCGGATTAACGGCACCAAGACCGGCGCCCTCAACTTCCCCGACAGCGGCGTTTACACAATCTCAACTTGGGCATTCCCGCACAGCGCGAACCAGTTCCGCACGGTGGTCGGCAAAGGCGACAACGCCTGGGCGTTCCACTCGAATAGCGGTACATGGGAATTCTTCCAGTATGCCAACACCCCGCCTTCTGGCGGTGCATGGCAGGCCGTGAACCTCAGCGGTTCCGCGGCCAGCAACAACTGGTATAACGTCGTCGGCATCCGCAACGGCGGAAGCTCCTACCTGTACCTCAACGGATTGCTGGTGGACAGCACCTACACGAACGCCACCAACGCCGCCGCCAGGCTCGACACGGCGGATGTGCATATCGGAAAATGGGGCGGCGCTGCAGGCACCGCCCAAACGAGCAACGACCGCTTCTTCGACGGTGTTCTGGACGAACTCCGGATCTCGAAGGTGGTGCGCAGCGCCGACTGGGCCGCCCTCGATTTCGCCAGCCAGAAAGCCGGGCAAACCTTGGTCACCGACTCCGCGGCTCCGATGATCGCCTACACCCTCGACACGCTGAAGGTCGAGACCGGCTTCCCGGCGCAGGTCATCCGCCCGTCCGTCTTCACGGGCGTTCCGCACCCGACCGTGGCCGTGAGCCCCGCGCTTCCGGCCGGTCTGTCCCTCACCACCGCGAACACGACGGACCGTGGCATGATTTCGGGCACGCCGACCGGCACCACCTCCGCGACCACGATGCATGTGATCACGGCCACCAACGGCAAGGGAACCTTCTCCGACACGATTTATGTGAAGCTGACGGCGAACTCCGAGAACTATTCCACGTGGTCCAACATCAAGACCATGACCTTCACCTCCCCCGCCACCACGACGGTCACGCAGTATCCCTTCCTGCTCCGCTTGGGCTCGGCGGATTCGGCGGTGTTCTCGGGTGCCGGTACCGGCGGAGCCAGCCTGCGCTTCTCGCGCACCGACGCCATCAAGCTGAAGTACGCGATTGAGCAATGGGACGCGGCGAACAAGAGCGCCGCCATCTGGGTGTTGATGGACCAGGTCACCTCCGGGACCAACACCTTGCGCATGCACTGGGGCAACGGCTCGGCCACCAGCCAGTCCAACCCTGCGGGCGTGTTCTCGCGCGACAACGGCCATGTCGGCGTATGGCACATGGGCGACGCCTCCGGTGCCACCCCGCGCCCCAACTCCGTGCAGGCCGGCGTCAACGATGCCGTCCCTGGTGGCAGCGCGACCGCGACGATGCTTCCCATCCCCGGCGTCATCGGCATGGCCGACTCCCTACGCCAGCAGGGCGGGACATCGGGAACCAAGGGCACCGATGACCATTTCTACCTCGGCAACGGCATTCGTTTTGCCAACTACCAGATGTCCATGTCGATGTGGATCAACCTGCCCGTCACCATCGCAACCGGCTGGAACCATTTCATGGGGTTCGGCAACGTCGCCGCCAGCGACAACGTCTGGTTCGGTCGCGTGGGCAGCAATGACAACTGGAAGGCCCGCGGCGCCGCCAACGGGGCGGAATCGAACAGCGACGCCTCCCTTGTGGTCACCAACGGCCTGAATCCGCGTCCGGCCTGGGCTCACTTCGCCATCACGCGCAGCGGCAACCTGGGCCGTCGCTGGACGATGCACAAGAACGGCGTGCAGCTGATCGACTTCACGGGCACGGCCAACAACCACGACCTGCTCACCACCGTGCGCGACTCCAACTTCATCGGCCGCGCCCTGTGGCCCGACCCGAACACGCGCGCCGCCATCGATGAGGCGCGCGTGGACAACGTGGCCCGCTCCGCAGCGTGGTACCAACTCGACTACGCGACGCAGCGCCCCGGCGCCATGCCGCTGTCCGGTCTCTCATACGGCACCATCTCCGGCCCCCCGGGAACCGCCATCACCCCGCGCGCGCCGAACGTCTCGGCGGCGCAGTACTCCTACACCGGCACCTTGCCGGCGGGCATCGCGTTCAACGACACCACCGGCGTGATCTCGGGCACCCCGACCGCACCGGGGGCCTCCACCATCACGGTCACCGCCACCAGCGGCGTGTGGTCCACCTCCGCCCCCGTGCTGTTGAGCTTCGGCGCGGTCGACGGCGACTACGCCACCGCGTGGAGCGGGCACAAGTACGTGTCCATCAACGCCACCACCGCCGGCGTCATGTCGGGCACTCACCTGAAGTTCCCGCTTTTGGTGCGCCTCGGCACGGCCGACTCGGCGATCTTCAACGCCAGCCAGACCAATGGCGCTGACGTCCGCTTCACCAAGCTGAACAACACCACGCGCCTGAAGCACGAGATCGAGCATTGGGACAAGGCCGGCCGCAGCGCCGCCGTGTGGGTCTCGGTCGACACTGTCTACAGCGCCACCAACGGCAGCCGCCTGCGCATGCATTACGGCAACGCCAACGTGGCCGACAGCTCGCAGCCCAGCGCCGTCTTCGACACGGCCAACGGGTACCTCGGCGTGTGGCATATGGGTAATGTTCCGGACAGCCTCACCCCGCGTCCGAACGCCGTTGCGGGCGGGTTCCCGGCGACCCCGGTTGCCAGCACCGCCAATCTGCCCGGCGGCTTCAAACCCATTCCCGGCATTATCGGACGCGCCGACACGCTCCGCGCCCAGACCAACGGGACCAACGCCACCGCGCGCGGGGCCAACGACCACTTCAACCTGGGCAACAGCGGCTACGTCTTCACCGGCGGTCAGGTGACCATGTCGATGTGGGCCTGGTTCCCGGGACCGGATTGGCCCTACACCAGCTACCACCACTTCCTCACCTTCGGCAACGGCACCAATGCCGCGGACAACATCTGGATGGGCCGCATCGGAAGCAGCAACACCTTCGCCCAGCGCAGCGCGACTTCCTCGGGCGAGTCGAGCCAGATGGAATCCCCCGACGCCTTGCTCCCGCTCGGCGAATGGGCGAACTTCACCATCACCCGCAGCGGCACCAACGGCACGACGTTCACCTCGTTCAAGAACGGCGCCATCATCCTCGGCCCGGACGTGGCGACCACCAATCCGGAAATCAACGCCGTGAGCCGCACGCTGAACTTCATCGGTCGCTCGAACTGGGCCGACGCCAACGTGCGCATGCGAGTGGACGAAGTCCGCGTGCAAAAGGTCGCCCGTTCCGCCGAATGGGTGAAGCTCGAATACGCGAACCAGAACGCAAACCAGAACCTCGTCGCTCTCACCGACAACCTGCAGAATGTGGTCGGGATTCACGAGGCCATGGCGATGCTGAACGGGCCGGCACTGTCCTTCAAGCCCGCCGGACGCGGCCTGGTCTTCCAGGTCAACGCGAGCGAGGCCAGCCGTCAGGCGCGCATCTCGATTCTCGATATGCAGGGCCGTTCGGTGTGGAGCCACGCCGGCTCGGTTCGTTCGGGCCTGAATCAGGTGATCTGGAACGGCGATTCCAAGACCGGGTCGACGCTCGGTTCCGGGATTTACGTGGTGCGCATGTCGCTCGTAGACGCGAACGGCAAGATCACCCACCGCCTGGATCGCAAGGTTCCGCTCACGACTCGTTAAGAGTTTTGCGGAAGCTCATGAAAAAGCCCTCCGAAAGGAGGGCTTTTTTGTTGGGGGGGCCTCTCCGAAGGCTCGATCTCGTTCGGGTCCGGAGTCCCGCCACTCCGGTTCCGTGACCTGACTGAGGCCCAAAATCTGATACTTATTTGATACTTGTGACTTTCGTGGTCAAAAAAAACCTCAAAATTATTGAAAAAACAAAGCTGAATAGAGACAAAATGCCGAAATCGAGAAAATTATACCACAATCAGCCCTGAATCCGGTATTATTGGGTGTTACCCGAAGTCCAAGCGCAAGCCTTGGACGTTTCACAGACTCAAGGAGAGAGGCATCCATGAAACGCATTTTGATTCCCGCGTTGCTGCTCGCGTCGTCGGTGGCGCTGGCACAGGAGAACTATTCCACGAACTGGTCCGGGCATCGGACTTTGGGTGTCAACACCACCGCCACGGGCGCGGCGACGACCACGGATGCCGTGGGCTTCCCGGTGCTCGTGCGCCTCGGCACTGCGGACTCCAACGTCTTCAAGAACTCCAAGCTCACCGGCGCGGATCTGCGCTTCACCAAGTCGAACAACACCACGCGCCTGGCCCATGAAATCGAGAGCTGGGACAGCGCCGGCCGCTCGGCCGCGGTCTGGGTTCGCCTCGACACCGTGAAGGGCAACGCCACCACGGAGTTACGCATGCACTGGGGCAATGCCGCCGCCGCCGACAGCTCGAAGGGCTCCGCGGTGTTCAACTCCAGCAACGGCTTCCTCGCGGTGTGGCACATGAACACGCCGATCGCGGCCGAGGGCGACACCCTCCGTGATGCGACCGGCAACGGCAACCACGCCATCGCCGACACGGCAGGAGCAGGCGCCCTGATGCCCGCAGACACCGCAGGCGTCATCGGCATCGCCAAGCGCTTCCGCGGTGCGGCGGGAACTTCGGCCATCAATACCGGCGGCTCGTTCCGGGTGCTCAACGCCGCGAACTCCCTCAATCTGAACACCAACAACGGCCCCTACACGATCTCGGTGTGGGCGAACCCCGCCGTGTGCCACGCCACGGCGCGCATCACAGTGTTCTCAAAGTATGCGAACGTGAACAGCGGACCGACGCAGGGACGCGCGTATGCCCTGCAGACTTCGGCAGGCACCCCCGCATGGCGCATCACCAATAACCCCACCGCGTTCTACGCCAACTCCACCACCGCGGCCGTGGGCGAGTTTGTCGCCGACGGCACGTGCACGGCGAACGCGTGGACTTATCTGGCCGGCACCTATGCCGCCACGGGCACCCCGACGGCCGACGCCGCCGGCGCTGCGAACCTCAAGCTGTTTGTGGATAGCACGTTCTCCGCCACCACGCCGGCCACTGCCAACCAGCAGCCCGTTTCCATCGGTGACTCCGCCCTCGTGCACATCGGTCGTCTGCACAACCAGGATCGCTTCATGCGCGGCGCCATCGACGAGCTCCGCGTGTCCAACGTGTCCCGTAGCGCCGACTGGCTGAAGCTTGAGCAGGCGACCCAGAAGTCCGGAGCGACCGCAGTGGCCACCGTGCCGGATCCCGTGGCGCTGGACACCCTGCGCTACCGCGTGGGCAGCACGACCGTCACCGACACCCTCGTCAACTGGTCGACCGGCGTCGCGGTGAACATCACCCCCACCTACCTCGGCGGGCCGGTTGACAGTTTCAAGGTGGTCGCCGGCACGTTGCCCGCAGGCGTGACGCTGAACAAGAACACCGGCGTGCTCTCCGGCATCCCCACCGCCGTCACGGCGGCGGCCAACCAGACCATCCGCGCCTATGGCCGCTTCGGCGGCAAGGACAGCACCAGCCGTCAGATCCGCACCACGGTGGTGCTTGGCCCGTTGGGCAACCTGACGTACGCCCCCGATACCGCGACCTATCCGGTTGGAATCCCGGTGATCAACGTCCCCACCTACACGGGTCGCGCGCCGACCAAGTTCGCGGTGGTTGGCACCGCGCTCCCCGCGGGCCTTGCCCTCGACACGGTCACGGGCGTGATCTCCGGCACCGCGACGACCCAGACGGCCGCCGCGAACTACACGGTACGCGCCACCAACACCACGGGCCCCGACACCACCACCAAGGTGCTGCGCCTTACCATCTCCGCCGCGGAGAACTACACCACCGGCTGGAGCCAGCACAAGGACTGGTGGTTGAACACCCAGCCCAACGGCTCGAACGTGACCACCGCGGTCCTCAACTTCCCGGTGCTGGTGCGCCTGGATTCCAACGCCATCAACTTCGCCCAGACGTCGAACGGCGGCCGTGACCTCCGCTTCACCAAGGCGAACAACACCACCCGTCTCCCCCACCAAATCGACACTTGGGACAGCGCCGGCAAGAAGGCCTCCGTCTGGGTGCTGGTGGACACGGTGCCCGCAAGCGGCATCAAGGCGCTGCGCATGCACTGGGGCAACGCCTCGGCGGTGAACGCTTCCAGCGGTCCCACGGTGTTCACCTCGGCCGCGGGCTTCAAGGCCGTGTGGCACATGAACGGCCCCACGGACACCAGCAACGAGCCGGACGCGACCGCCAGCGGCCTGACGGCGACCCAAGTCTCTGCGCCCCCAGTGGTCGCTGGCATTGTCGGCAATGGCCGCAATTTCGCCAACACCGGCACGACCGTCGCGGATTACTTCAACGTGACCGGTTCCGCGACGCCCCTGACCTTCCCGGTCAACGGAAACTTCACCATCTCGGCGTGGACGAACATCACCGCTGTGACCAACAACATGACCTTCATCTCGAAGCATGACAACGCGTACGCCATGAAGATCAACACCCAGCCGTCTTGGGAGTTCTTCGAGTTCAACGCGGGCTGGAACGCCGCCTTCGATGCGACCGTGCCTCCTCCGACGGGCGTATGGCAGCACATCGCGGGCGTGCAGAACGGTGTTGACGCATTTTTCTACGTCAATGGCGTTCAGACGAACGTCGGCATCACCGCCACATCGTCCACCACCGCGAGGAACGACGCTGTCGACCTGTTGATCGGTGCCGAGCCCCAGACCAACACGACGCGTCGTCGCCCCTATAGCGGTATGGCCGACGAAGTGCGTATCGCCGGAGCCTCGCGCAACGCGGATTGGATGCGTCTCGAGTACGAGAACCAGAAGCCGACCGGCCAGACCCTCGTGACCTTCACCCAGCCGGTTTCCATCGGCGGGGTGGCGGCGCGCACGTCGGCCTTCGACGTGGCGGCCAAGTCCGTGGGCGGTGGCGTCCTGTTCCAGATCCGCGGCGCTGGCGAATCCCAGAAGGCGCGCATCACCTTGGTGGACGTGTGGGGCCGCACCCTCTGGAACCGCACCGTCTCGACCGAGGGCATGAGCCAAGTGTTCTGGAACGGCCAGGCCAATAACGGCGCCAAGGTGTCCTCGGGCGTGTACGCGGTCCGCGTGGCGCTGCTGGATGCCTCGGGCAAGGCCGTCCGCTCGGTGGAGCGCAAGGTGCCGTTCACCCGCTGAACGGAGCCCGCTCCAAAAGCAAAAAACCCCCGGAAACGGGGGTTTTTTGTTGGCCGGATTTCCGGACGGTTTTGTGGGTCGATTTTTGTTGGTCGGGAATGCCAGATTCGAACTGACGACCCTCTGCTCCCAAAGCAGATGCTCTACCGGACTGAGCTAATTCCCGCGACGCTCCAAGGGCGTCAAATCTAGAAGCTTACAACCGCTTGCGCACCGCCGCGGCGTGATGGAAGAAGCCCTCCGCGTCGGCCAGCGCGGCAATCCGCGCGCCCTCGCGGCGCAATGCGCGCGCGGTGTACTCGATGAGGCTGGTGCGCTTGTAAAAGTCATACACGCCGAGCGGCGAGAAAAAGCGGGCGGAGCCGTTAGTGGGCAGCACGTGGTTGGGGCCCGCGAAGTAGTCGCCCACCGGCTCGGACGACCAGGGGCCGAGGAAGATGGCGCCCGCGTTACGGATGGACGGCAGCAGCGCGCGCGGCGACTTCGTGATGATTTCCAAGTGCTCGGGTGCAAGGCGATTCGCGAGGTCGGCCCCGAGATTCCAATCTGGCACCACGAAGATGCGGCCGAAGCGGGCCAGCGCCTTCTCCACCACCTCGCGGCGCAAGGAACTTGCCGCTTGGGCGCGCGCGCACTCGGCGACCCACTTCGCCGCCTGCGCCGAAGTCGTCACACCGATGACCGCCTCGTACCCCGAGCCATGCTCGGCTTGCGACAGCAAATCGGCCGCGACCCAATCCGGATCCGCCGTCTCGTCGAACATCACGAGAATTTCGGAAGGACCCGCGATCATGTCGATGTCCACGATGCCGAACACGTCCTTCTTGGCCAGCGCGGCGTACACGTTTCCGGGGCCGGTGATCTTGTCCACGCGCGCCACTTTTTCGGTGCCGTAGGCCAGCATGGCCACCGCCTGCGCCCCGCCGGTCTTGTAGATCTCCGTGACGCCCAGCTCGCGCGCGGCGAAGGCCACCGACGGGTCGAACCCGCCCGCGCAGGGCGACACCATCGCGATTTCGCGGACGCCGGCGACCTGCGCGGGCACCGCGTTCATGATCAGCGTCGACGGATAAACGCCCTTGCCGCCGGGTACGTAGATCCCCACGCGGTCCAGCGGGCGGATGATCTGCCCGAGCGTTTCGCCGTACGCGCCCTTGAAGCTCCACGATGTTTCGCGCTGCTTCAGGTGGAACCGGCGCACGTTCGCGATGGCCTTGCGAATGGCGGCCCGCACGTCCTTCGGGCATCGGTCCGCGGTCTTGTTCAATTCAGCCGGGGCGACCCACAAGGGTCCCTTGAGACCGTCGAAGCGGCGGGCATAGTCGAGCACGGCCTTGTGGCCGCCCTTGCGGACGCGGGACAGGATCTCCGTGACCGTCTTCTGCACCTCAGGCGAGGGGCTCGGGTCCCGGCCTTGCAGGCGGGCCACTTCGGCGTTCTTGAGCGACTTGAGCGGGATGATTTTCATGCGGGGATTCCGGAGCGTTCGCGCAGGATTTTAAGGGCCTGAGTCGGGGACGCCATGGGGGTCAAGGTAGCCATTTCACCCATTTCACCCCGGTTTCTAACTTTGGGACATGTCCGATCCCGCCGTCGATTCCGGAAAATGCGCGCATTTTCAGCCCGCCGACCTCGTCGCGATGGCGGAGCTTCATTTGCGTCAGCAGGGCGTTCCAGAAGACCTCTGGGAAGGACGGCGCTTCGAATGGGGCGGCCTCATCGATTCCCCGCCTTTCAATGGCCTCGTGCTCGGCTGCAAGCGCAAGGGCGGGGACTGGGCGATTACGAAGCTCGACCGGCGGAAGGACGGGGTGCCGGAGGAGCAGATGGGGTTTAGGGAAATCGTGGGGGCGTAAGGGCGAGCCGCGGCTCGCCCTTACCTGCCGTGGCCCTCACGGGGCCATGGCAGGTACGCCCCCACGAAAATCGGCTCCCTCTCCAGCGTGATCCCGCTGTGCGCCTTCACGCGGAGGATCACCTCGCTGGTGAGATCGCGGATTTCCTGCGCCGTCGCGCCGCCGAGATTCACCGTGAAGTTCGCGTGCTTGTCGGAGATGCCCGCGTTGCCCATGCGGAAACCTTTGAGACCCGCGGCCTCGATGAGCGCGCCCGCGTAGTTGCCCGGCGGGCGCTTGAACATGCTCCCGGCGTTGGGCAAATGCAGCGGCTGCCGCTCCTCGCGACGGCGCACGATGGCCTCCGACTGCGCCGTGAGCGCCGCGGCGTCGCCACCGGGCTTCAGCTCCAGCGTCGTTTCGAGGATCCATTCATCGAGGCCGCAGAACAACGACGTGCGGTAGCCGAACGCGCAGGCGGCGTTGTCGCGACGGATGAGATTGCCGTTCGCGTCCAGCGACACGACCTCGACGACGGTATCCTTGAGCTCCTGATCGAAGGCGCCCGCGTTGATCCACGTGCCGCCGCCGAGGGTCCCGGGAATCCCCGCCAGGTTTTCGACCCCGGAGAACCCCCTCTCCACCGCTTGGCGCACGAGATCCCACAGGAGTGCGCCGCTTTGCGCCGTGACGCGCGGACCGTCCCAGCGAATCCCCCCATGACTCCCCGTGTACACGACGAGCCCCGGAAAACCCGCATCCGAAATGACGAGATTGCTGCCGTTGCCGAGCACGAACACGGGAATCGCCCGATCGCGGGCGAATGCGCGCGCCGCGCGGAACTCGCCTTCCGTAGCGGGGGCGCAAAACCACCGGGCCGGGCCGCCGACGCGAAAGGACACGAACGGGGCGAGCGGGACGTTTTCGCGGAATGCGAGGGACGCAGGGGACATCGACGTGAAAAATGCGAAATCTGTGATGCATAATGCGGAAAAAAGAGGCGCGGTTTTGGGGTAGTTTATGGGCATGAACGCTGGAGCCGGCAAGGAGAAGTCGGGGGCGCGCCGGGAGCCCGGCCAGACCGAGTTGTTCCCGGAAAGTCCGCCTGCGCCGGAGCCGGTCGTCTCCCCCGCCCCGTCCCCGGTGGTTGAAACACCACGCGAGCAGGATACTGCGCCCGGACGCATCGAAGCGCTGGAAGTCTTGCTCGCGGCCTGCGCGCCGGTGAGGGCCGGGAGCGCGGCGGCGAACTGGCTCAAGCAGCGGCGGGTGTTCAAGCGCACGTGGGACGCGCAGGGCCTCCGCGTCGTGGAAAATTATCGCCGGGCGACCGAGGAACTGCTCGCGCGCTTCACGTCGGCGCAGCTCTCCGCATGGGGACTGTTCAACCGCGAGGGTCACTTGCGCTTCTACCGGCACACGCTGCTTGTTCCGTGGCTCGACGCGGGCCGTCCGGTGTGGTTGCAGGCCCACGCCCCCGACGAGACCGTGGTTCCCCCGCGCATTACGATCGCCGGGCCTCCGCCCTGTCCCTACAACGCCCATCTTCTCGACGGCGCGGCGGGGCGGCTGTACCTGTGCGCGGGCATCCTCGATGCCTTGCCCATGGCGGAGACGGGCGTTCCCGTCGTCGCGGCGGCCGAAGACGGCCTGCTGCGTCCCGAGTGGCTTCCCCGCTTCGCTGGCAAGTCGGTGTATGTCGCTTACGACGGCGACGCCGACGGTGAGGCGGCCGCCTCCAAGGCCGTGGACGCGCTGGCGGCGCGCGGCGTGGAGGCGCACCGGCTTCAGGTGCCGGCAGGCAAGGACGTGGGGCAGTGGTTGGCGGGGCGGTAATGACGGATAACAGCCGTGCACGGACCGCGGCGCACGCGCAGATCGCCGCGCGTTTAAAGCCCTAAGACGATTTCACGGGTTCGACGAACCCTCGCGCCAGGATCGCCGAGGCGCACGAGTCGCTGTACACGTTCACGGCCGTGCGGCACATGTCGAGGAGCCGGTCCACCGCAAGGATGAGGCCGAGGCCCTCCGCGGGCAGGCCCACGGCCGCGAGGATGGTGGCGATGGCCACGAGGCTCGCGGAGGGAATGCCCGCCACGCCGGTGGATGAGAGCAACGCCACCGCCACCACGGTGAACTGCACGCCGAAGGTGAGCTCGAGGCCGTAGCACTGCGCGATGAACAGCGCCGCCACGCACTCGTACAGCGCGGTGCCGTCCATGTTGAGGCTGGCGCCGAGCGGCGTGACGAACCCGCTCACGCTGCGCGGCACACCGGCCTTGGTCTCCAGGCATTCCAGCGTCTTGGGAAGCGTCGCGTTCGACGATGACGTGGTGAACGCGGTGAGCAGGGCCTCCCCCATCGCCTTGAAGTGGCGCACGGGGTTCACGCGGCCCAGCACCATGAGCAGCACCGGCAACGTGACGAACAGGTGCGTGCCGAGCGCCAGCAGCACGGTGAGGAAGAACCCGAGCAGCGGCCCGAAGGCCGAGGCGCCGGAGGTCGAGAGCGAGCGCGCCACCAGACCGAACACGCCGAGTGGGGCGAACAGCATCACCCATCCCGTCACGCGCAGCATCACCTCGTAGGCGCCGCCCCAGAACCCGCGCATCGGGTCGCGCACCGCCGCCGGCATGCGCGAGAGCGCGAGCCCGAAGAGGAAGGCGAAGGTGATGAGCGCGAGCATGTCGCCCTGCGCGGCGGCGGACACCGGGTTCTCGGGGATGAGGCGGAGGAACAGGCCACGCACGTCGGCGGCGGAGGCCCCGGCCACGCCCGCCACGGCCTCGGCGGTGGATGCCGACAGCCCCACGAGCTCGCGGGCCGGCTTTCCGTCCACGATGCCGGGATGCATCACGTTGGCCCAGAACAGCCCGGTGAGCACGGCGAGCAGGCTCGAGGTGAAGAAGAATCCCAGGGCCTTGGCCCCCATGCGCCCCACGCCCGCGCCCATGCCGGAGACGGCGTGGATCACCGCCGAGGCGATGAGCGGCACCACCAGCATCTTGAGGCCGCGCAGGAACAAGGTGCCGAGGAAGTCGTACAGCGCGAAGGGGCGGAAGCCGAGGACGATCGTTTCCGGAGTCGTCAGTAGGCCCGCGGGCACCGCGAGGACGAGCGCGACGAGGACATACCAATAGGGTTTGACGCGAAAGAAAGAGATCATGAGGTTTCCTGCGCGGGCCGCCCCCACCCTAGGGGCGCTGTGCCGACGATAGAAAACCCCAAAAAACAAAAAACCCCGGGTTTCCCCGAGGTTCTTTGCATGGCATCGCTCCCTGAGCGGAGTCGAAGGGGGCGGATGATTATTCCGCCCGGCCCCCGGCCTTGGAGCTGTACTTCTTGATCAGCTCCTCGCCCACGTTCTTGGGCACCGGCGCGTACTTCTCGAACTCCATGGTGAACTCCGCCTTGCCCTGGGTGAGCGAGCGGAGGTCCGTGGCGTAGCCGAACATCTCGGAGAGGGGAACCTCGGCGTTGATGATCGTGAAGTTGGCCTCTTCGGTGCTGCCGACGATCATGCCGCGCTTCTGGTTGATCTGGCCCATCACCGAACCCTGGAATTCGGTGGGGGTCGACACTTCGAGCTTCATGATCGGCTCGAGGATCTGCGGCTTGGCCTTGGGATAGGCCTCGCGGAACCCGCCGCGCGAGGCGAGCTGGAAGGCGATATCGCTGGAGTCCACGGCGTGCGCGGCTCCGTCATCAATGACGCAGCGCATGCGCACGATCGGGAAGCCGATCAGCGACCCGCTGGGGAGGCAACCCTGGAAGCCCTTGTCGCAAGACGCGATGAACTCGCGCGGGATCACGCCGCCGACGACCTCGTCGACGAACTGGTAATCCTGATCGCCCTCGTCGCCCTCGGGAATCGGCTCCATGTAGCCGGCCACGCGGGCATATTGGCCCGAGCCGCCGGTCTGCTTCTTGTGCGTGTAGTTGAAGGTCGCCTTCTGCGTGATCATCTCGCGGTAGGCCACCTGCGGCCGGCCCGTGGTCAGCTCCACGCCGTACTCGCGGCGCATGCGCTCGATGTACACGTCGAGGTGCAACTCGCCCATGCCGGAGATGATCGTCTGGCCGCTTTCCTCGTCGAGCTTGACGCGGAAAGTCGGATCTTCCTTGGTGAAGCGGTTGAGCGCCTTGGACAGGTTGGCGAGGTGGTCGCGGTTCTTGGCCTCGATCACCAGATCGATCACGGCGCTCGGCACGTGCATCGAGGTCATGTTCACCTCGAGCGAGCCGTCGGTGAACGTCGTTCCCGTCGCGCAGTCGATGCCGAACAGCGCCACGATGTCGCCGGCCTCGGCGCTGGTGATGTCGTGCATGTCGCTGGCGTGCATGCGCACCAGGCGGCCCACGTTGTGCTTCTTCTTGGTGGTCTGGTTGAAGATGGGCTTGCCCTTCTCCACCTTGCCCTGATACACGCGCAGGTACGTGAGCTGGCCGAAGCGGCCTTCCTCGAGCTTGAACGCGTAGCCCACGAAGGGCTTGGTCGCGTCCGAGATCATCTCGATCTTCTCCTCGTTCTTCGCGATGTCGAGCGCATAGTTGTGCACGTCGTACGGCGAGGGCAGGAAGTCCGCCACGCCGTCGAGCAAAAGCTGCACGCCCTTGTTCTTGAAGGCCGAGCCCATGAACACCGGGGTCAGCTCCATCTTGATGGTCGCGGCGCGGATCACATCGCGCAGCAGTTTCTCGGGAATCTCCTTCTCCTCGAGGATGAGCTCGGTGAGCTCGTCGGAGAAGTTCGAAAGATTGTCGAGCATGATGCTGCGGCGCTCGGCGGCGGTCGCCTTGAGGTCGTCCGGAATCGGGATCTCGACGATGTTCTCGCCGTTGGCGCCCTCGAACTTGTACGCCTTCATCTTGACGAGGTCGACCAGACCCTCGAGCTTGTCCTCGGCCCCGATCGGGATCTGCACCATCACGGCGTTGTGGTTCAGCTTGTCGCGCAGCTGCTCGGTGACGCGGAAGGGGTTCGCGCCGGAGCGGTCGAGCTTGTTGATGAACGCCACGCGCGGCACGGAGTAGCGGCGCATCTGGCGGTCCACCGTGATGGACTGCGACTGCACGCCGGACACGCCGCACAGCACCAGCACGGCGCCGTCGAGCACGCGGAGCGAGCGCTCCACCTCGATGGTGAAGTCCACGTGCCCCGGGGTGTCGATGATGTTGATGTCGATGCCCTTGCCCTCGGCCTCGGGCAGGTAGTACGGGGCCTTCTTCCAGGCCACGCGGGTGGCGGCCGACTGGATGGTGATGCCGCGCTCGCGCTCCAGATCCATGGAGTCCATGGTGGCGCCCACGCCATCCTTGCCCTTCACCTCGTGGATCTGGTGGATCATGCCCGTGTAAAACAGGATGCGCTCGGTCAAGGTGGTCTTGCCGGAGTCGATGTGGGCGCTGATGCCGATATTGCGCAGGTTGTCCAAGGGTCTCATGGGCCAAAATCCCCTAAAATTGTTGAAAAAACGCGATTCGCCTCAAAAAAGGTCGCGGAAAGGTAGTTACGGGAGGGCGGGAAGACAAGGAAGGGGGCGCCTATGTCACCCGGCCGCATTGGCCAAAGGCGCGCATATACCGGGGCTAAAGTCCTCACCCCCGGCCCCTCTCCAGCAGAGCTGGAGAGGGGAGTTGGGGAGCCCCGCTCATTTTCGACTGCGCCGGAACCTACGCGGCTTCCGCTTCTGCGGCCTCGACTTCTTCCAGCCGCATCTTCTCCCGCAGCACGGCCATGAGGCGGTCGCCCACCGCGAAGCGCCGCTCCATCATGTCGAGCACGTGGTGCAGGTCGCCCAGCTCCGCTTCCGCCAGCCCGCCGAGCGAGTCGAGGATGCCCGGCAAGTGCGGGCGCGCGTCCGGGTCGCGCTCGTAGGTCTTGCGAATGCGGCGGATGCGCTCGCGATAGGTCCGGATGCGCAGATCGGTCTCCACGCGCATGCGCAGGAATCGCGCCTGCGCCTCCATCTCGGCGCAGAATTGCTGAAAGACGATTTCCTCCTCGAGCACCCCGCGCGCGCGATCGTCGCGAAAACGCCCCACGCGCCGGCGCTTGAGGCCGCGCACCGCGTCCGCAGCGTACTCGCGCACCGTGCCGAGATCCTCCAGCAGAGCCCCGAGCGCGTGCAGAAAGCCGCGCACCGGCGGCGACCCGGCGGGAAACAGCGCGCGCGCCGCGTCGAAGCGCTGGCGAGCGCGCTCATACGCCGAAGCGCGCATGCGGGCGAAGAAGAGACGATTGCGGAGAAAGGGATTCATGAGAAATCGGAAAGATGAAATAGGAAATATGAAATCAAAAAACTTGAAAACGTATGAACGCGAGAATCGTATGCCCTCATCCCACAAGCATTCAAAAAGCTGCTCGGTTCTTGTGCAATTTCATATTTCATATTTCCGATTTCATCTTTCCCCTACGCGCCCGACTGCCTCCGGCTCACGGTCTGCACGCCCTGCACGTTGCGCAGGCGCTCCATCGCGTCCTCAAGCTGCTCGAGGTCGCGCACCTGCACGCGGAAACGGTTGCGCACCTGGTCGCGCAACGTGACGATGCTGGCGCGCTCCACATTGACGTTCGCCTTGGTGAAGGCGTCGGTGAGGTCGCGCAGGAGGCCGGAGCGGTCGCGCGCGGTGATCTCGAGGTGCGCGTCGAAGGTCTGCCCCGCCTCGGAGGCCCACTGCACGGGCACGATGCGATCCTTGTCGCGCGTGAGCAGAAGCCCCTCGGGGCAACTCGCGCGGTGGATGGACACGCCGCGCCCGCGCGTCACGTAGCCGAGGATCCGATCTCCGGGCACCGGATGACAGCAGGTGGCGAAGCGGATGAGCATGTTGCCCTGCCCCGCCACCAGCACCGAATCCTCGGCGACCTTGGTGGGGCGGCGAATGCCCACGCGCGAGAGCAGCGAGGGCTTGGGCTTGATGGGGCTGCGCTCCTGCACAACCGCCGAGACCGAACCCAGCGTGATCTCGCCGTGCCCCAGCTTCTCCCACAGCGCCTCCCAGTTCTGCACGCCGAACTTGGCGGTGAAGGGCGCGAGGTCGCCCTGCTGGTCGGCGGGCACGCGCGCCTGCCGGAACTCGCGCTCCAGCATTTCCTGGCCGAGCTGACGGCTGTGCGCCGACTCCTCGTTGCGCAGCCAGCGACGGATATGGTGCTTGGCCTTGCTGGTGACCACGATGGACAGCCAGTCCTGCGACGGGTGCTGCGAGTCCGACTTGAGGATTTCCACGCGCTCGCCGGTCTGCAGCACGCGGTGCAGCGGCGCCATCACCCCGTCCACGCGCGCGCCCACGCACTTGAGGCCCAGGCCCGAGTGGAGGGCGAAGGCGAAGTCGAGCGCGGTGGCGCCCTGCGGCAACTGGACCAAGTCGCCCTTGGGCGTGAAGGCGAACACCTCGCCGGGGGCGAGGTCGCGCCGGAAGAAATCCATGAACTCGTCGGAGTCGGTGAGCTCCTGCTGCCACTCCATCACCTGCTTGAGCCAGGTGTTCTCGCGGCTGACGTCGCGCGCGCCCGAGCCTTCCTTGTAGCCCCAGTGCGCCGCGATGCCGTGCTCGGCCACCCGGTCCATCTCCTCGGTGCGGATCTGGATTTCCACTGCCTTGCCCTGCGGCCCGATCACCGTCGTGTGAAGGCTCTGGTACATGTTCGCCTTGGGCGTGGCGATGTAATCCTTGAAGCGCGATTGCAGCGGCGGCCACTGCGCGTGCATCACGCCGAGCACGGCGTAGCAGTCGCCCAGCGTGCGCACGATGATGCGAAGCGCGTGGAGATCGTAGATGTCCTCGAAGGGGCAGTTGCGCGCCTGCATCTTCAACCAGATGCTGTACAGGTGCTTGGGCCGCCCGAACACCTTGGCCTCCACACCCGCCTTCGCCAGCGCTTCTTTCGCCGGGCCCAGGATGGCGCGCACGTAGCCCTCGCGCTCCTGGCGCTTCTCCACCACCTTGCGCACCAGGTTCTTGTACGCGTCGGGGTTGAGGTGCTTGAAGGCCAGATCTTCGAGCTCCCACTTGATCTGTCCGAGGCCGAAGCGGTGCGCCAGCGGCGCATACACCTCCAAGGTTTCGGCGGCGATGTCGCGGCGGCGATCCTCCTTGCGGTGATGCCCGAGCGTCCGCATGTTGTGCAGACGGTCGGCGAACTTGATCATGATCACGCGCAGATCCTTCGCC
Source organism: Chloridella minuta (assembly GCA_032273045.1). NCBI lineage: Eukaryota > Xanthophyceae > Mischococcales > Pleurochloridaceae > Chloridella > Chloridella minuta. The sequence continues at coordinate 73,439 of JAUKPQ010042500.1, read as the reverse complement.
ATGCTCACCAGCATTTTGCGGAAGGTCTCGGCCTGCTGCTCCTTGCGCGAGCGGCTTTGCAGCGCGGAGATCTTGGTCACGGCCTCCACCAGAAACGCCACTTCCTCGCCGAACTCCGCGCGGATCTCGGTGACGCCGTGCAGCGTGTCCTCGGCCACGTCGTGCAAGAGCCCCGCAACGATGGTCACCGTGTCCATGTTCAGGTCGGCGAGCAGTTTGGCCACTTCGAAGGGGTGCTCGGCGTAGGGCATCCCCGAATGACGGAATTGATCCTTGTGCGCCAGCACCGTGAAGTCGATGGCCTTGCGAAGGAGGGCCACGTCAGCCTCCGGATGCCGCTCCTGCACGTACGCGATGAGGTTTTCCTTGGCGCGGTCGAGACTGCGCTCGATTTCGGGAGCCTTGAGTTCGGGGGACGCTTCGAGGCCCAGCTCCCCCAGGGGTAACGGCGGAGGCAACCCGGGATTCGGGGCCCGGGCTTCGGAGGATTCAGAGGATTCGGAAGACTTCGGGGCGGGCATGGGGACGTTTACTCCACCCTCAACTTAACTCGAATCCGGGTCCCCGGCCACGACCTCAGGCCCCGGCCGGATCCCCCGAGATACGCCGGGTTTCCAGCGCCTTGAGGCGCTTCTGGAGCGGGATCACATCCGCCAACGAACCGGAAGCCTTCACCACCTCGAGCTCGCGTTTCAGATGCCGGATCTCCAGCCCATCCCGGAACTCGGCCAAACGGCGCCGCACACGGTCGGCGTCGGCGTCCTCGTCGGATTCGAGCGAGTCCAAGGCCTCGTGCAGCGATTCGGGGATCCGTTCACGAAAAGCGCGCGGCTCGGGAACCGAACCTTCCAGCAAGGCGGCCTGGAGGCAGTCCACCAAATCCCGCACACGCTCGTCGGAAAACCAGTCGAGGTTGAGCCCGGCCGCGACCGAACCCGCTTCGGCGGGATGGTACAAGAGCAACTGAAGCAGTTGCCACTCGGGCTTGTCCACGCCGCGCACCCCGAGCTGCGAACTGGGGACGAACAGGCCGAGCGCGTCGCTCGCCGCGAGCATCGGTGCAGACTTGGCGGCGCTCCCGGATTTGGCCGCCGGACGCGACGAAACGGCGCGCAGCCCCAGCCGCGTCCGCAACGCGGCCAAATGCTCCTCGCGCACGGTCGCGGAAGGATGCCCCGCCAAGAGGCGCGCGGCCTCGCGGGCAACGCCGTCCTTTTCCTCCGGGCTGAGCGCCTCAGGCGCCTTGCCCGCATCGCGCACGAGGAAGGCGGGCAGATCGTCGGCGGCGTCGAAGAGCGCGCGCAAGTCCTCCGGCGGATGCTTGCGCACGTAGCTGTCGGGATCTTCGCTCGCGGGCAGCACCGGTACGCGCACCTCCACGCCTTGCGCCAGCAGGGGTTCGAGGCTGCGCCGCACGGCGGTACGCCCGGCCGCGTCCCCGTCGAAGAACAGGAACACCTTGCGCGCGAAGCGCGTGAGCATTTGCGCGTGCTCCTTGGTGAGCGCGGTGCCGCACACCGCCACCGCGTTCTTCACCCCGGCCTGCCAGAGCGAGACGAGGTCCATGTACCCTTCGACAATGACCGCCTCGCCGCTTTGATCGATGGCCTGGCGCGCGAGGTGAAAACCGTAGAGCACGCGACCCTTGTGGTAGAGCGGCGACTCGGGCGTGTTGACGTACTTGGGGCCGTCCTTGCCCGGGGCGATGCGACCGCCGAAGGCGATGACGCGGCCGGAAAGATTGAAGATCGGGAAGATGAGACGGCCGCCGAAGCGGTCGTACACGCGCCCGCCCGCCGCCACGCCGAGAATCCCCGCCTCCACGAAGGCCTTTCCGGGCACCTTCTTCGCCTCGGCGAGGGTGCGAATGCGATCGGGCTGTTCGGGCGCGCATCCGATCTGGAATTGCTTCACCGTCTCGGAGGTGAGGCCGCGCCCTTCCAGGTACGTCGGCCATTGCGGATGCCCCGCGAGCGCCTCGGTGTAGACCTGCAGCGCAATCTGGTTGGCTTGCAGCACCAGCGCCGTGCGGTCGCCGTCTTCCTTCTTCCCCGCCCCGAGGTTCTCGGGCACGGCGATGCCGGCCTTGGCCGCGACCTGGCGCAGCGCCTCGACGAAGCCGATTTTCTCGAACTCCTGCACGAACTTGATGGCATCGCCGCCCGCCCCGCACGCGAAGCACTTATAGATGCCCATGCGCGGGTTCACGTTCATGCTGGGGTGGCGATCGTTATGGAACGGGCAGACACCCACGTAGCGCCCTCCGGCGCGCTTGAGCGGGACGTACTGGCTCACCACGGCGACGATGTCGGCGCCTTCCTTGACGCGAAGGAGAACGTCCTGAAAGGAAGGTGAGGTGGACATGGGCTGAAAGTTAACAGGGGAATTTTCGCGCGGATACGCGCAGGAGTCCCGCAAATGAACCGCACAGGGCACCCTGACAGGGAGAAGACGCCGCAGCGCACCCCATTATTGGCTAAATTCCCACCCCTATCATGCAAAATCCCGCCCCCAGCGCCCCGCAAAACGGTTTCGGCATCCCCTTCCTCACCGGGGACCAGATCCGCACCAGCTTCGTCGAGTTCTTCAAGTCGAAGGGCCACCAGTTCGTGCCGTCCTCCCCGGTGGTGCCGCACGACGATCCGACCTTGCTCTTCATCAACGCCGGCATGAACCAGTTCAAGGCCGCGCTGCTGGGCGAGAATCGCGAGGGCTACAAGCGCGTCGCCAACTCGCAGAAGTGCATCCGCGTCTCGGGCAAGCACAACGATCTCGACGAGGTGGGTCGCGACACCTACCACCACACGCTCTTCGAGATGTTGGGCAACTGGTCGTTCGGCGACTATTACAAGAAGGAAGCCATCGCGTGGGCGTGGGAACTTCTGACGGAAGTGTGGAAGCTGCCCAAGGATCGCCTGTTCGTGACGGTGTATAAAACCGACGACGAGGCCATCGAGCTGTGGAAGTCGGAGACCGACATCGCGCACGACCGCATCATGCGCTTCGCCGAGGCGTCGAATTTCTGGGAAATGGGCGAGGTGGGCCCGTGCGGCCCCTGCACCGAAATCCACTTCGACATGGGCGACGAGGCCACGCGCATGGCCACCTACAACGATCCCATCGAGGGCGTGAACGGCCAGAACGCCCGCTACATCGAGATCTGGAATCTCGTGTTCATGCAGTTCGAGCGCGTCCCCGGCGGCGACCTGAAGCCGCTGAAGAACAAGAACGTCGACACCGGCATGGGCTTCGAGCGCGCCTGTTCCATCATTCAGGGTTCCGGCTCCAACTATGAAACGGATGTGTTCCGTCCCGTGATCGACAAGATCGCGGAACTATCGGGAACGCCGTATGACAAGGGTGTCGCCGGAACGCCTCATCGCGTCATTGCCGACCACATCCGCGCGCTTTCCTTCGCCATCGCCGACGGCGCCACGCCCGGCAACGAGGGGCGCGGGTATGTGCTGCGCCGCATTCTGCGTCGCGCGTCACGCTTCGCCCGCGAGCTCGGGCAGAAGGACGCGTTCCTGTACAAACTCGTTCCGGGTCTCGCGGCGCACATGGGTGCGGCGTATCCTGAGTTGCCCGCGCGTCAGGACTACATCGCGCAAGTGATCCGCGCCGAGGAAGAACGCTTCGGCAAGACGCTCGGCCTGGGCCTGGAGCGTTTTGCCAAGGCCGAAGCCGCGGCGAAGGAGAAGGGTTCCGTCATTCATGGCAAGCGCGCCATCGACGGCGCTGAGGCCTTCACGCTGTACGACACCTACGGCTTCCCCATCGACCTGACGCGCCAGCTGGCGGAGGAACGCGGGCTCACCGTCGACGAGGCGGGTTACGAAGCCCACATGGCCGAGCAGCGCGAGCGCGCCCGCGGCGCGGCCAAGTTCTCCGCCGCCATCGCCGGCGACGACGGCTGGACGATTCTCGCGCCGGGGCTCGACACCGAGTTCACGGGCTACGAGAAGCTGGAAGACGCGATGCCCGTGCTGCGCTACCGCGAGGAAGGCGACGACATCCTGCTCGTCGCCGCGCGCACGCCGTTCTACGCCGAGTCCGGCGGCCAGGTCGGCGACGTCGGGGTGATCGAGGGACAAGGTGTCACCTTGCGCGTGCTCGACACGGTGAAGATGTTCGACATGACGCTGCACAAGTGCGCGCTCGCGCACGGCCTGCTCACGCCCGAGTCGCTGAAAAGCGCCGTGGGCAAGGTGGATGCGGAGGCCCGCGCGGCCGCCGTGCGCAATCACTCGGCCACGCATCTCCTGCACGCCGCGCTGCGAGAGGTGCTGGGCGAGCATGTGCAGCAGCAGGGCTCGCGCGTCGCGCCCGAGGGGCTGCGCTTCGACTTCACCCACCCGCAGGCGGTGACGGGGGAAGAGGTTCGCCGCATCGAGACGATCGTGAACGCGCAAATCCTGGCCAACCTGCCCGTCTCCAAGGCCATCCATTCGATGGACGAGGCGAAGAAGCTGGGCGCGATGGCGCTGTTCGGCGAGAAATACGGCGACCGCGTGCGCGTGGTCACGATGGGCCAAGGAAACGATTCCGTGTTCAGCCGTGAGCTGTGCGGCGGCACGCACGCCAACGCCACGGGTGAAATCGGCCTGTTCAAGCTCGTGTCCGAAAGCTCGGTGGCGGCCGGCGTGCGCCGCGTGGAAGCGGTGACCGGCGCGGGCGCGCTGGAGCTGGTGAACGATCGCTTCGCGCGACTCGCCGAAATCGGCGGCGCGCTCAAGGCCAAGGCGGGCGAGGAGCCCGCGAAGGTGGCCGAGCTGGCCGCGCGTCTCAAGGGCGCGGAGAAGGAGCTCTCGGAACTCCGCCTTTATAAAGCGACGCAGTTGGCGAAATCGCTCGTGCGCGAGAAGGGCAAGACGATGGGGGGCTTCTCCGTCGTCGCGGCTTCGCTCGGTGCGCTCGACAAGGACTCGCAACAGGCCTTTGTCGAGGCCGCGGCCGCCGAGCTGCAAAACGGCGTCGGCGTCTTCACGGCCGTGGACGGCGATTCGCTGTCGATCTTCGCGGTGGCCGGCAAGACCGCGCAGGCCACGATCAAGGCGGGCGACCTCATCAAGGAAATCGCCCCCGTCGCCGACGCGCGCGGCGGCGGCCGCCCCGACCGCGCCCAGGCCGGTTCCAAGGCCGTGGGCAAGGAAAGCGCGGTTTTGGCCGCTGCGGAAGGGATTTTTGCCCGCGTGTTTGCGTAAATTGGGACGACCATGATCGGTAAAATCGAACAGGCCCTCACCGAACGACTGAAAACGCGCAGGGCGCTCTTCTTCGTGCTCCTCGACCCCGATTCGGGTCCCGTCGAGGGCGTGGTGGAAGCGGGCCTGCTCGCGGCCAAGCACGGCGCCGATGCGCTCCTGCTCGGCGGCTCGTTCGTGGGCAACCCTTACTTCACGAAAATCGCGACGGAGCTCAAGAAGGGAACGGATATTCCCGTGATTCTCTTCCCCGGCGGCGCCTCGCAGGTGATCCCCGGCCCCGACGCCATCCTGTTCACCACGCTGCTCTCGGGTCGCAACCCGCAGTACCTTGTGGACGAGCAAGTGAAAGGCGCGCTCCTCGTGAAGGGCCTGAAGATGGAGGCCATCCCCACCGCGTATCTGCTGGTCGAATCGGGCCGCATGACGGCGGTGGAATACATCTCCAACACCAAGCCCCTGCCCGCCGACAAACCCGGCATCGCCGCGGCGCATGCCGTGGCGGCGGAACTTTTGGGACTGCGCTGGGCCTATCTGGAGGCCGGAAGCGGAGCCGAGAAGCCCGTTCCCGTCGAGATGGTGGGCGCGGTTCGCAAATCCACGGGTCTCAAGTTGATTGTGGGGGGCGGTCTCCGGAATCCCGAGGATGTTCGGGATCGGGTCAATGCCGGCGCGGACGCCATCGTCGTGGGGAATTTGTTCGAGAAGGACCGCGACGCGGGACTGTTCGAGGAATTCGCGAAGGCCGTGCATGGGGGGTAGCAATCCATTTCGTTTCACTACTGGACACAGAAACGACATGAGTCAGCGCCCTACACTATCACAACTATTTCAGCAAAATCCACAAGCTCTGGCTTCTATTACGAACGAGGATCCCTACGGTTTCACAAGAGATATTGCCGAACAACAACTCTCATTAGCGCTCAGGGCTGGTATCGAAGGCGTCAGCAAGGTTGTAGCGGATTTCGGCAGTCCACAAAAATTCCGCAACCTCATAAAGGAAGTTCAAGTTGCGCGTCTTTTTCAGAACCTTCCTGCGCAAGCAAAAATCTTACGCGACAACGCCTTCGGGAATGGGCAGACCATCTATACGCCCGATCTTGATGTTGCATTCGAGGATGGCCGGACAATTTTAGTCGACGTCACAAGTAGATCTAGCGGCGATACGGATATTTCAACCCCCCTTCACGAATTGATCGAGGAGAGGCATTATCCATTCAAGATCGATTACGCTCTTGGTCCTGAGCTTAGCCCATCAGCGTTAAGTGGAAACGATCGCATGAACCAAGAAAATCTCGTGCGGGTTGCAATCTCTAGCCTTCAACGCACTATTGAATCTCTGCCTGTAGGCACCTCATCCTCCGCTCTCATCGTTGTAAAAAAGGATGCCGAGGTAGCTCGGGTGAAATGGGGAGAACTACGCGATTTATGGGAAATAGTTTTAAAAACCCAAGACCACCTTGCGTGTTTTATACTGGAACCCGTGAGCAGCGGCCCGGGCTATGTGGCTGGCGGAAACAGCTCCGCCCACATCCTAGACGATGACGCGCTCAAAGCCGCCTTCCTTAACACTTTAAAATCTAAAGCACAGAGCCGCACCAAGCTACCAACAACTAATCGCTCACAACCATTTATTGTCGCTTATGTGTGCGATGAGTGGGCGCTTAGGCCGGAGATGACTCATTCTGCGCTGGTCGGCGGCAAATTGTGGCACTTCCACTCCACTATTGAGTACCGCAAGAAAAGGACGCGCGAACATCGTCTCTCGCAACCCACCGTCATACAGGATGCAATCGCTAACGCATACGAGAATGGTTGGAAACCTTTACTCGACGATTGGGGACACGGTGAGGACGCCGAGATGCCGTTTTCTAGTGACGGACTGTATTTGGATGCCCTTCACAATCCTGTGAGCGCGTGGGGCTCCGAGCTTGACGGAGTCCTTGTGGTTCGACGTGACGCGACTGAAATACAGTGGCTACCGAATCCGTTTTCTAAACGTGCCCATGACTTGGCGTGGTTGCAACATCTCGCCTTCCATAATACAGATCCAGTCGTTCCGGCGTAGGTCGGGCGTTAGATGAGGTCGCCGAAGGCGAACGAATAATCCAGACAGCGAAGAAGTTCCCACTATAAGCTCCTCTGCAATCATCCGCCCCCAGTCTGGACCCCGGCCTGCGCCGGGGTGACAAAAAGGCTCAACGAATAAACTCGATTCGGCTCCACCGGGCATAGCCAGATACTAGGCTTGCTCTCATGGCTCCCCGTTCCATCCTCGCGCACTTCGACGGCAAGTATATCCGCCTCGACGAACCCGTCCCGCTTGAGGCAAACGCGAAACTCCTTGTCGTCGTCCTGCACGAACGCCAAGAGGAACGGGGCGACTGGATCCGCGCTTCCCAGGCCGGACTCGCGCGGGCCTACGGAGATTCAGAACCCGAATACCCCCTCGATCTCGTTAAGGAACCCCATCCGGATTACTCGCCAAGGAGTTCAAGCCAAACGCTTCTACGGCAGGGTGACGTTGTCTTGGCCCCGCTCCCGCAGGCCGATGGTCAAATCAAAAACCGACCTGCCTTACTGCTTCGGGAAATGCCGCCTTTCGGGGATGTACTGATTTGCGGTATCAGCACCCAAATCCATCAGCGGGTCCCGGATTTTGACGAAATCGTAGGTTCGACGGATCCTGATTTCATTTCCAGCAGATTGAAAGAAGACTCACTGATTCGACTGGGATTTCTGGCACTCTTCTCGAAAAATGCGATTTTTGGAAAAATCGGCGAAATTTCAAAGGAGCGGCACCGTCGACTTCTCATAGCCCTAGCCACGCACCTGCTGTCCCCAGTCTCCTGAGGACAGGGAGGATCCCAATCCGGCCCCTAGCGCAGAGAGGCCCGGAATCCGGGCCCCCCACCCTCATCGCGGAATTCACGAAGGCCGTGCACGGTTCCTAGACGTTGCGTCGACTTTCCCAGAACCTTTCATAATAGCGCAGCCACGCGGAAGCCATCGCGAGCGAGCCGGCATTCAACCGGCATACGTGGCGACGGCCGATGACCGACCGCCGCACCAAGCCCGTCGCCTCCAGAACCTTCAAGTGCTTCGAAGCGGCGGTCAGGGACATGGCCAACGGTTTCGCGAGCTCGCCCACGGTCAGGTCTTCCTCCGAGAGGCGAACCAACATGTCCCGACGGGCATCGTGGGCCAGCGCTTGAAAGATTGCGTTCAGGTCGAGTTTTTGAACCATGGCGCCGAATGTAGCCACAATATTCAACCAATTGGTTTAACGTTTGGTCCGCGTTGCCTTCATTTTTCGGGAATTTTCGCCACTTTTCGCAATTTTTCTTGCAGGCACCCCCATCCCTTACTACCTTTCACCGTCCCCTTTTGGCAGGATTTCGAAGATGACTACCGTGACTGTAAATCCCGGCACGCTCGCCCGCAAATGGTGGGTGATCGATGCCCGCGACGCCGTGCTCGGCCGTCTCGCTTCCGAAGCCGCAAGCCTGCTCCGCGGCAAGCACAAGGCCTCCTTCAGCCCGGCCCATGACCACGGCGACTTCGTCGTGGTGATCAACGCCGATCAGGTCGCGCTCACCGGCAACAAGCGCACCGACATCCGTTACTTCAACCACTCGCAGTATCCCGGCGGCTGGCGCAACCTCTCGGTCGCGCAGGTCACGGCGAAGCGCCCCGGCTACCCGGTTCGCCACGCCATCGCCGGCATGCTGCCGAAGAATCCGCTCGGACGCGCCATGGCCTCCAAGCTCTACGTGTACGCGGGCGACACGCACCCGCACGGCGCCCAGAAGCCGGAGGCCTACGCCCTCCGCAAGGCGTCCTAACCGATCATCACGCAAGGAAGCATCATGACCGCAACGACCGACAAGTCCAAGCCGAAGAACCGGGCGACCGGACGCAGAAAGACCGCAGTGGCCCGCGTCGTCCTCAAGCCCGGCACGGGCAAGCGCACGATCAACGGCCGCGAGTTCAAGGACTATTTCTGCAACGCCATCCGCGAAATGATCGCGGAGCAGCCGCTGACGGTGACCGGCACGTCCAAGGATTGGGACGTGGTGGTTTCGGCCAACGGTGGCGGCATTTCCGGTCAGGTCGGCGCCGTGCGTCTGGGCATCGCCCGCGCGCTGGTGGCGCATAACGAGGAATTCCGGTCGGTGCTGCGCGAGCACGGCCTGCTCACGCGCGATTCCCGCGCGGTGGAGCGCAAGAAGTACGGCAAGTCGGGAGCCCGCCGCAGCTTCCAGTTCTCGAAGCGCTAAGCCGCGACCGACGAAAGGACCACAGAATGTCGATTCCTTCCATTCAGGAAATGCTCGAGGCCGGAGTCCACTTCGGCCATCTCACCAAGCGCTGGAACCCGAAGATGCGCCCGTACATCCTCACGGAGAGCAACGGGATCTACGTGCTCGACCTGGAGAAGACGCAGGCCGGGCTCAAGAAGGCCGCCGACGCGGTCCGCCGCGTGCGCTCTCAGGGCCGTCCGGTGCTCTTCGTGGGCACCAAGAAGACCCTCAAGGACAGCGTGAAGGAAGAGGCGACGCGCGCCGGCCAGTACTACGTGACCGAGCGCTGGCTGGGCGGCATGCTCACCAACTTCCCCACCGTCCGCAAGTCCATCAAGCGTCTCGAGGACATCGAGAAGATGGAGACCGACGGCGTGATGAAGGAACTGAGCAAGAAGGAAGTGCTCGGACTCTACAAGGAGCGCGCCAAGCTGGAGTCCATCTTCGGCGGCATCCGCCACATGAAGACCTTGCCCGGCGCCCTGTTCGTGACCGACACCGAGCACGAGCACATCGCGGTGCATGAGGCCAACCGCCTCAAGATCCCCGTGATCGGCATCGTGGACACCAACTCCAACCCGGATCAGATCGCGTTCCCGATCCCGGGCAACGACGACGCCCTCAAGTCGGTGAGCCTGCTCACCCGCGTCATCGCCGACGCCCTGGCCGGCACCGAGGTCGCACCCGCGCAGGCCGCCGCGCCCGAGGCGGCCGCCGTTCTGGAGACTGCGTAATGGAAATGACCGCAATTAGTGCCCAGGCCGTCGCGCAGCTGCGCGAGAAGACCGGCCTCGGCCTCATGCAGTGCAAGAAGGCCCTCGCCGAGACGAACGGCGACCTCGAAGCCGCCGTCGAGTACCTGCGCAAGCAGGGCGCGGCCGTGGCCGCCAAGCGCGTGGGCCGCGAGGCCAAGGAAGGCAAAGTCGTGTTCGGCATCGAAGGCGCGAACACCGCCGCCGTCGAGATCAACTGCGAGACCGACTTCGTCTCCGCCTCCGACGATTTCAACGCCTTCGCCGCCAAAGCGGCCAAGGTCATCGCGGCGAACAATCCGGCCAACGTGGAAGCCCTCGCGGCCTTGCCGCTGGACGGCTCCACGCTCGGCGAGGTGAACACCGCCGTCATCGCCAAGATCGGCGAGAACATCTCGCTGCGCCGCTTCGCCGTGGAAACGGCCGCTGCGGGCGAGCTGGTCGAGACCTACTCCCACGCCGGTGGCAAAATCGGCGTGCTGGTGAAGCTGGCCTACACGGGCGAGACGAAGGACGCCGCGGGTCTCAAGGCCTTGGCGAAGGATCTCGCCATGCAGGTGGCCGCCACCTCGCCGCTGGCCATCGATCCCAAGGACATCCCCGCCGCCGTGGTCGAGAAAGAGCGTGAGATTGCTCGCGAGCTCACGATCAAGGAAGGCAAGACCGGCGACATGCTCGAGCGCATCGTCGAGGGCAAACTCGGGAAGTTCTACAAGGAAAACTGCCTTCTGCAGCAGGTTTTCGTGAAGGACAACAAGACCCCGATCGAAAAGCACCTCGCCGCGACGGCGCAAGCCCTCGGCGTGAGCGGCCTCCGCGTCGCCGCCTTCCACCGGTTGCAACTGGGACAGTAGGAGCGGGGCCCCCCTTGAGCTCCCCTTCTGCCCCGTCCCCCTCGACCGCGCCGCTCCGTTACCGGAGAATCCTCCTCAAGCTCAGCGGCGAGGCTTTCGCCGGCGGGCAGGAGTTCGGGCTCGACCCGGCCACCTTCACCCGCCTCGCCGAAGAAGTCCGCCAGGTGCATGACACCGGCGTCCAGGTCGGCATCGTCATCGGCGGCGGCAATATCGTCCGTGGCGCCTCGCTCAGTGAATGCGGCGTGGACCGCGTCACCGGCGATCAGGCGGGCATGCTCGCCACCCTCATCAACTGCCTCGTGATGCAAGACGCCCTTGAGAAGCAGGGGGTGTACACCCGCCTCATGAGCGCCGTGAACGTGACCGAGGTCGCCGAGCCGTTCATCCGCCGCCGCGCGCTCCGCCACCTTGAGAAAGGTCGCGTGGTGCTGTTCGCTGCCGGCACGGGCAACCCCTATTTCACCACCGACAGCGCCGCCACCTTGCGCGCCATCGAGACGCGCTGCGATATCCTCATGAAGGCCACCAACGTGGACGGGGTGTACGACAAGGATCCCAAGAAGCACAAGGACGCCGTCCGCTTCGAGACCCTGAGCTACACCGAGGTGATCAACCGCCAACTCAAGGTGATGGACACCTCGGCCATCGCGCTGTGCCGCGAGAACGACATGCCCATCATGGTGTTCGACCTGAACGCGCCCGGGAACCTCATGCGCGCGGCGCGCGGCGAGGCCATCGGCACCTTGGTCACCCGCGAGGGATGACGCGCGGCCGGGGCGAACTTCGGCAAACACAGCAGCAAGCACACAGCAGCACGAACAGAGGCGCGCCATGTTAGACGAAAAATCCCTCGAATCCCGCATGCAGAAGTCGGTGGACGCCCTCCGCAAGGATCTGACCAAGATTCGCACGGGCCTCGCCTCCCCCGCCATGCTCGACAACGTGTTCGTGGACTACTACGGCACGCGCACGCCCATCCCGCAGGTGGGCGCCGTGACCGTGCCCGAGCCGCGCACGCTGGCCATCAAGCCCTGGGAGAAAGGGCTGATGCAGGCCATCGAGAAGGCCATCCAGATGAGCGACCTGGGCATCAACCCGGTCAACGACGGCACATACATCCGGCTGAATCTGCCGGTGCTCACCGAGGACCGCCGCAAGGACCTCGCCAAGACGGCCCGCAAGGTCGGCGAGGAGACCAAGGTGGCCGTGCGCAACATCCGCCGCGACGAGAACGAGGCGCTCAAGAAGTCGGCCAAGGACGCGGGTCTCTCCGAGGACGCGCTCAAGGGCGAACTTGATACGGTCCAGAAGATCACCGACAAGTACATCGCGGTGGTGGACCAAGTGATCACCGACAAGGAAAAGGACATCATGACGGTGTAGGGGCGCGGCATCTTGCGTCTCGACACCGTCAGCCAGCTCTTAGCTCCGAAATTTGCGAATCGCCTGTGATTCGTTATTCGTAATTTTCCCCGTCATGTCCTCAGCCCCTCTCCCCCCTCCTCGCCACGTCGCCATCATCATGGACGGCAACGGGCGTTGGGCGAAGAAGCGCCTGCTGCCCCGTCTGATGGGGCACCGCGCGGGCACCAAGGCCACCAAGGCCATGGTGGAGGCCTGCGACCAGCTGGGCGTCAAATACCTCACCGTCTACGCCTTCTCCTCCGAGAACTGGGCCCGCCCCCTCACCGAGGTCGGCGCGCTCATGGATCTCATGATCGAGATGATGCGCAAGGAAATCGACGGCATGATGGAGAACAACGTCCGTTTCCGCGTGCTGGGGAACGTGGCGAAGCTTCCCGAGGCCACGCGCCGCGAGCTGGAGGCGGGCGTCGAGCGCACCAAGCACAACACCGGCGTGCAGTTCAATATTGCGGTGTCTTACGGCGGACGCGAGGAGATCGTGGATGCCGCCCGCCGCATCGCCGAAGAGGCCAAGGCGGGCACCCTCGATCCGGCAACCCTCGACGAAGCCACCTTCGCCAAGCGCCTCTACCTGCCCGAAGTGCCCGACCCCGAACTCCTCATCCGCACCGGCGGCGATCTGCGCGTCTCCAACTACCTGCTGTGGCAGATCGCATACACCGAGATCTATGTGACCGACACGCTGTGGCCCGACTTCGGCAAAGATGATCTGAAGAAGGCCATCGACGCCTACCATAAGCGCCAGCGCCGCTTCGGCAAGGTGCTGGAGGACTGATGCCCGAAACTTCCGGACTTTCCAATTTGAGCGTGCGCGTGCTATCCGCCGCCGTCATGCTCGTCGTCGGACTGGCGGCGCTCACGCTCGATCTGCACAGTCGCTGGGCGCTGATGACGCTCGTGCTCACGTTGGGCGCTTGGGAACTGTCGCGCCTTGTCGGGCGCAAGCTGGTTTCGCCTTACCTCGCCTGGTTCCCGGGGTTCGCGGTGTTTGCGTTGTGTCTTCCGCACTTTCCCGGCGCCGCGCTGCCCGAAGCCTGGACCTGGGGCGTGATGCTGCTTTCGCTTTCCGTCCTCATCGCCTTCGCCTTCGCCCGCCTGCAAATCACCGTGGTCGCGCCCTGGATCGCCCTCAACGCCTTCGCCATCGCCTATCTGGGCGTGTGGGGCGGCGCCGTCTTCGGCCTCGCCTATCCGGTCACCGGCCTCGCGGGCATCGCCCCGTTCGTGTTCACGCTCGCTTGTATCGCCGCAGCGGACAGTGGCGCCTATTTCATCGGACGCGCGTTCGGAAAACGCAAGCTCGCGCCGGAAATCAGTTCCGGAAAAACGCGGGAAGGGGCCGTGGGTGGCCTCTTCGCGGCCATGCTCTTCGCCGGGGTGCTCTCCGGGTACGCCGGGCTTTCGGTCGCCGCAGCCGTGCTTCTCGGTGCCGTTCTCGCGCTGGCCTCCATCGCGGGCGACCTGTTCATCTCCGCATTCAAACGTTGGGCATTGGCCAAGGACAGCTCCAACCTCATTCCCGGCCACGGCGGCGTCATGGATCGCTTCGACGCGCTGGTGTTCGCCGCGCCGTTCGCGTGGATGGGATTCCGGTTGTTGGGGTGATGGTAGGGGGGATTCATGAATCCCCCCTACGGAAACCCATCCACGCGCGCACGGCGAACCTAAATTCCCCCCATGTCCTCCGTAAAACACATCGCCCTCCTCGGCGCCACCGGCTCCATCGGCGCGTCGGCGCTGAAGGTGCTGCGCCAGCATCCCGGGCGATTCCGCCTCGGCGGCGTGGCCATCGGCAGCAAGGTGGACCTTCTGCTCCCCATCCTCGAAGAGTTCGAGGTGCCGCTCGCCGTGGTCTTCGATCCCGCCGCCGCGGAAAAACTCACCGCGCGCTGGAAGGGTGGAAAGGTCATCGCGGGCATGGACGGCCTGCTTGAGCTCGTCGCGCACCCGTCCATCGACTATGTGCTGAACGGCCTCGTCGGATCCATCGGCGTGCGCCCCACCTTGGAAGCCATCCGCCGCGGCAAGACCGTGGGCCTGGCCAACAAGGAAAGCATGGTCATGGCCGGGGATCTCATCAATGCGGCCTTGCGGGAACATCCCGAAGCCTCGCTGGTGCCCATCGATTCGGAGCACTCCGCCATCTTCCAGTGCCTCGCCGGTCGCCCCGTGGACGAAGTCGAATCCATCCAGCTCACCGCCTCGGGCGGGCCGTTCCGCGAGCGGGCCAAGGACAGCTTTGCCGCCATCACCAAGGCCGATGCGCTGAAGCATCCGACATGGGTGATGGGCGAGAAGATCACCATCGACTCCGCCACGCTCATGAACAAGGGGCTGGAAGTCATCGAAGCGCACCAGCTGTTCGGGGTGGACTTCGATCGCATCAAGGTGGTGGTGCATCCCAAGTCCATCGTGCACTCGTTGGTGCAATTTCGCGACGGCTCGCTCATGGCACAGCTCGGCTGCCCCGACATGTGCGTGCCCATCCAGTACGCGCTAAGTTGGCCCGAGCGCCTCATGCTGGAGACCCCGCTCCTCGACCTCACTGCAATTGGCCGCCTCGAGTTCTTCCCTCCCGACTTCGACAAGTTCCCGTGCCTGCGCCTCGCTTTCGCGGCCGGACGTCGCGGCGGCACGGCCCCCGCCGTCCTCAACGCCGCCAATGAGGCGGCCGTGGATCTCTTCCTGCGCGAGAAAATCGCCTTCGTGAAAATCCCCGCGCTGCTCGAGGACATTCTCGGCCGCGCGTCGATCACCGCGCTCGACAGCCTCGAAACCGCCGTCGCGGCGGACGCGTGGGCGCGGCATGCGGTGACCGAAGCTGCCGCGGGCTAAGGTCTTCGCGGTCATTCCCCCTCACCCCTAACCCCTCTCCCCAAGGAGAGGGGGACAGCGCATTCTTCGTCAAAGCAGAGAGACAAAGGAAACCGCAGAAAAACACAGGTGTCAAAAAAACCTGTCTGCAACAGGGTAAAAGCACAGTCATAAACAGGGGCGCCGGAGCGAGACCAAGCGGGAGCAGGCGCTCCGACGCAGACGTACCGGGAGTACGGCGAGGAGGAGCAACGCACTCCCGCGCCGGTCGCAGCCCGGCGAAGCGCAGCCTCGCAATCTACCGAAATGCTCCATCTTGCAACAACGGTAACCCCACCCACCCGACATTCCTAAGTTGTGCCTATGCCTGAACTCACCGGTTATTGGTCTTTGCTCTATCAACTCCCCGTCGGCATTGTCGGCCTCAGCTTCATGGTCTTCGTCCATGAACTCGGCCACTTCCTCGCCGCCAAGAAAATGGGCGTGCGCGTCCACACCTTCTCCATCGGCTTCGGCAAAAAACTGATCCGCGTGAAGCGCGGCGATACCGAGTACTGCCTGTCGCTCATCCCCTTCGGCGGCTACGTGGCCATGGCGGGCGAGAACCCCGACGAAGGCGGCTACGGCGCCACCGACGAGTTCCAGCAAAAGTCCGTGCCCGCGCGCATCTTCATCGCCGTGGCAGGCCCCGCGGCCAACATCCTGTTCGCGCTCGCCCTGCTGTTCGGCCTCTACCTCGCGGGAGTGGAGGAGCCCAAGCCCGGGCTTACTGTCGGGTATGTGGACGAGGCCTCCGCAGGCGCGCGCGCGGGCGTGGTTCCCGGCGACGAAATCCTCGCCTTCGCGGACAAGCCTATGCGCGACTGGGAACAGTTCACGCGCGAGGCCGCGCTCTCGGGCACGGGCCCGCACGCGCTGCAAATCCGCAGGGGCGGCCGCGACACCGCTCTCGCCATCTCCCCCGACATGAACCCGAAGTTCGGCATCGCCCTCACCGGCATCGTCGGCGATCTCGAGGTGCGCGTGCACAAGGTCCTGCCCGGCCGCCCGGCGGAAAAGGCCGGCCTGCGTGCGGGCGATGTGATCGTGAGCGCCGACGGCACGCCCGTGCCCACGCCCGCGGCGCTGGTGGACATGATTGACGGGTCGAAGGGTCGCCCCATCGCCTTTTCCGTCCGCCGCGAGGGGGCTGCGCTCGACATCGCCGTCGCGCCCGCCTACGACGACGCGGCGAAGCGCTGGCTCATCGGCATCCAGCCTGCGGCGGTGATGCCCACGGTCCTGGTGCGACGCGGACCCGTGGAGAGCGCGCAGCAGGCCGCCGTCACGACCTGGGGTCATGCCACCTTGGTGTTCCGCACCTTCGGAAGCCTGTTCACCGGCGACGTGAAGGTGAAGGCGCTCTCCGGCCCCATCGGCATCGTGCAGATGATCTCCGGCAGCCTGCGCGACAGCTTTCGCAAGTTCCTCGAGTTCACCGCGCTGCTCAACACCAACCTCGGCGTGCTCAACCTGCTGCCGCTGGCCATCACCGACGGCGGGCTCATCCTGCTGCTGCTGATCGAGGCGGTGCGCCGCAAGCCTGTGAGCGTGCGCGTGCAGGGCGCCATCAACCGCGTGGGCGTGGCATTCTTCATCACGCTGTTCCTGTTCATCACGTTCCAGGACATTTTGCGGGTGCCGATGTTTTTGGATTGACCCGATCAGGGTGTAGGGGCGAATAATCATTCGCCCCGACATGCCCCAAATCGGCACCCCAAACCCCCGATTTCTACGTTGAAAACCATGAAAATCCTCGTCATCGGCAGCGGCGGGCGCGAGCACGCCATCGCCCTGAAACTCGCCCAATCGCCCGAAATGCACACCTTGGTCTTCGCCCCCGGCAACCCGGGCATGGCGGAGGTGGGAACCTGCATTCCCGTGGCTGCGGACGACGTCGCGGGGCTGCTGGAACTGGCCCTTCGCGAACAGCCCGACCTGACCGTGGTGGGACCCGAGGTCCCGCTGGTCAAAGGACTCGCCGATGCGTTCAACGAGAAGGCACTCGCCGTCTTCGGCCCAAGCGCCGCTGCCGCGCGCCTCGAAGGTTCCAAGGCGTTCTCCAAGGACTTCATGGCCCGGCACGACATTCCCACCGCGGCGTTCAAGACCTTCACCGAGCTGGAACCGGCGCGCGCGTTTTTGAAGGAGACCGGCGCTCCCGTCGTGGTGAAGGCGAGCGGCCTCGCGGCCGGCAAGGGCGCCGTGGTGTGCATGACCCTCGCGGAGGCGCACGCGGCGCTGGACTCCATGCTCGGCCCCGACGCCGTCTTCGGCGAGGCCGGCCGCGAGGTGGTGATCGAGGAGTTCATGGACGGCGAGGAGGCCTCGGTGTTCGCCGTCTGCGACGGCGAGCGCTTCGTGCTGCTCCCCACCGCTCAGGATCACAAGCGCGCCTACGACGACGACGCGGGCCCCAACACCGGCGGCATGGGCGCCTACTCCCCCGCCCCGGTGATGACGCCGGAACTGCTGGAGCGGACCTGCCGCGAAGTGATCGAGCCGACCCTCAAGGGGATGCGCTCCGAGGGCTGCCCTTACGTCGGGGTACTCTATGTGGGCCTCATGCTCACCTCCAAGGGCCCCAAGGTGGTCGAGTTCAACTGCCGCCTGGGCGACCCGGAAACGCAGGCGGTGTTACCGGTGTATGACGGCGACCTGGCCGACCTGTTCCTGCGCGCCGCGCAAGGAAATCTGGATCCCGCGACTTCCATTCCGCCAGCGCGCGGCGCGGCCGCCGTGGTGGTGCTGGCCTCCGGGGGATACCCCGGTGCCTACCGCAACGGCCTGCGCATCGAGGGCGTGGCCGCGGCCTCGGCCGTTCCGGGCGTTCAGGTGCTCCATGCCGGCACCCGGATGCAGGACGGATTCCTCGCCACGGCGGGGGGACGGGTGCTGGGCGTCACGGGTCGCGGCGCGACCCTGCGCGAAGCGCTGGATGCGGCCTACGCGGGCGCGGCGCGGATTCAGTTCGAGGGCATGCATTACCGCCGTGACATCGGCCGGAAAGGCCTGCGGGCGGGATGACCATGCGCCGCATGGCCATCATCCTGGGTTTCGCCGCCATCGCCGCCCTCGCCGCGCCCCCGGTGCCGCGCGACACGGTGGATTTGCGAGACCTGCGCCCGGCGGCTCCGCTGAAAGCCCCCGAAGAACTGCTCTTCGACATCATCTGGGGCGGGTGGAGCTTCAACTGGGTGAACGCCGGGCAGGCCACGCTCGACCTCCTCCCCACTTCCAACCCCAAGGTCTGGGAAATCCGCAGCCTCGCCTGGGGCAACAAGTTCTTCCAGTCCTTCTATCCCGTGCGCGACACCGTGGTGTCCTTCGTGAACGCCAAGGGCATGTACCCGCTGGCCTTCCACAAGATCCTGAGCGAAGGCTCCTACAAGGCCCGGCAAAGCGCCGAGTACGACCAGAGGACGGGGCGGGTCAAAACCGGGGACACGACTTTCGCCATCCCCCCCTTCTCCCACGATGTGCTCTCGGCATTCTACTACATCCGCACCCAGCCTTTGGCCGTGGGCAAGAGCTTCGAACTTTCGGCGGTTTCGGGGAAGAAGTCCTACAAGTTGCGCGTGATCTGCCACCGGGAGGAGACCGTGGAGGTGCCCGCCGGCACCTTCAAGACCTGGGTGATCGAGCCCATGCTCAAGGACGACGGGCTGTTCAAGGCCAAGGGGCAGCTCTGGATCTGGGTGACCCGGGACTCCCGGCGGCTCCCGGTGAAGATGCAGAGCAAGATCCCGGTCGGGTCGGTGAAGGCGGAGCTGGTCCGCATCGGCCCGAGAGGGTCCGACAAGGGCGCGGACAAGGACTGACCGTCCGCCGCGGCCTTGTCCAAACGCGCGGCCTTGTCTAAACAATTCGCGGCGATATATATTCCGGGCATCCACCCACCCTCCCGAGGAGTTCTCCATGCGTGACGATGCAAACACCTTACCCGCCAGCCTTCAGGAACTGTTCGCCTCCATCCCCGCCGCGGCGCCCGCCGTGGCCGCGCCGGTGAAGGCCGCTGTGAAGAAGGTGAAGAAGGCGGCGAAGAAAGCGAAGAAAGCCGCCAAGAAAGCGGCGAAGAAAGCCGTGAAGAAGGTCAAGAAGGCCGTGAAGCAGGCGAAAAAGAAGGTCGCGAAGAAGGTGAAGAAGACGGCCAAGAAAACTGCGAAGAAGACGGTGAAGAAGGCGAAGAAGGCGGCGAAAAAGAAAGCCGGGAAAAAGAAGAAGTAAGTCCGGCCCGCCGCGTCGCAATTCAGACAAAGAAAAACCCTCCGCCCTTGAATTGGGCGGAGGGTTTTTTCATGAGTCGAAAACCGATCGACTAGAAGAAGTAGGCGAGCTTGAAGCTGCTGTACCAGTCGTCGGGGGTGACCATGATGGACTGGCGCTTGGGCAGCTTGGTGTCGCCGTCGCCGCGATAGATGCCGGGACGCCAGTGATCATTGGCGAACTGGAAGCTGAGACGCACGTGGCTCTGGAGCATCTTGGCGCCGTGCAAAGACCACTTCCAGTTGTCGCGGGTCACGTTCTTGTCGGCGTTGTTATTGGTCGTCGGGGTCCCGTACCAACCCACCGGCGTGACCGTCGGGGTGTTGTATCCGGTGAGGAAGGGCTCCATGTCGTCGTAGTACGGGGCGCCGTACCACTCCATCTCGAAGGACAGGTGATCGAGGACGCGGAACGTGGGCACGTTGACGCCGAGCATCACCGGCATGCGATGCAGGTAATCACCGTACATGTCCTCGTGCGCCTCCGTGTTGTCGAGACCGAGCAAGGCGACCTCGCCGTAGATCTTGAGATCTTCGGGACCGAGCGCATCGGAGGCGAAGAACGCCTTGGGATCGAACGAGAAACGCCCCATCAGCTTGATGCCGCTGAAGCTGACCTTGGTCGTCACATTGTAGGCGCTGTCATAAGCGACATTGTTGGAATCCAGAGCCGTGGCGTAGTGTGTCTTGACGAAATTGAACACGTCGTCCGTGAGTTTCCCGTCGGCCGGGATGAAGTGATAGAGGTTCACGCCGGCGCCGATATCCAACGAGCGATGGACCCGGTAACCCGCCACATAAGCGGGAGACAGGTCGAAGTAGGGGTAGAACTCCGTCTCGGTGACGAGCAGGAGATCCTGCCGGAAGTTGCCGATTTCATGGTGCAGTTGCACACCCCAGATATTGGCCACGGGCAGGACGTGCTTGGTCTCGAAACCGGAAACCACGAAGCCAGGGTACACCGGTCCGCGCAGCAAATACAGGCCCAGATTCTTGACGTCGGGGTTGTACATGTACGAGAACATGCCGCCACGCAGGAAAAGCGATGGGGAACCGTAGGTGAAGTTCGCCTCGGAGACATAGGGACCGACACCCAGGGGCGCGTACCCGGCCTGATCGCCCGGCATGGAGAACATGGAGTGCCCGGCGGCCAGCCCGACGCCCACCGCGATGTGAAGACGGTCGGAAACCTGATTGGTCAGCGAGATCTGCGCGCCCCAAGACAAGGTGCTGCGACCGTTGTGATCGGCTCCCGAGGCCGTGTCGGAACTGTTGCCGACCACGGACATTTGGGACCAGCCGGCGGCGCCGACTTTGAGTCCATCCTGCGCCGCAATCGGCGTGGCCGACGCCAGCAGGACGCCCCCGATCACCAGGGCAGGCTGGATGAATGCGAACAGTTTCATGCGGTGTTCCTGTTCCCCGGTTCCTAGAAGAAATACGCCAGCTTCGTGTTCCAGTACCACTCCTTGGGAGTGCTGAACGCTTCGAAGCCGTTCGGACTATGGTTCATGCCGCCCGGACGTAAATGGTCATTGGCCACTTGAGCCGAGAGCTGCATGTTCCCGAACAAAACCTTGGCGGCATTGACCGACCATTTCCAGTCGTTGCGTTTTTTCTCTGCAGATCGGGCGGTCACGTCGTCCCTGGGAATCCACGAGCCCGACTGGCCGGTGTAAACGACATCGGAGAAGTTTTTGGAGGCGTAGTACTCCATTTCGACCGATAAGAAGTCGAGGTACCCCAAGACGGGGAGATTGAATCCGATCATGACGGGGATGCGACGCTGAATGTCGTCGTAGTACTTGGGGTAATCCGTAAGCCCCAAGATGGCGGCTTCGCCGTAAATCACGAGGTCCGAGCCACCGAATGCGCGGCCGCCGATACCGGACAACCCGAGCAGTTTTTTCGGATCGAGTCGAAACCGGGCCATGAGTTTGGTGCCGGACAAGGAGCCTGAGACCGTGTCGTTGATCGTCACATTGTTGGTGTCCACGCCGATGCTGTCGAGGATGTAGCAGGTCTCCCCGTCGGCGAGCGGGCAATCGTTGCCCTTGTTCGCGTAGGCGTCGTTGCTGCGGAACAGTCGATAGAAATTGACGCCCGCCCCCACCTCGAAACCGTCCGCCACGCGCCAGTTCACCACGTCCGCCACCGAGAAGTCGTAGATGGGGCGATCCTCGTTTTCGGACTTCAGGATGAGATCGTTGCGAAAGGGGCCGTCCTCGTAACGGGCCATCGCGCCGAACACGTTGCCGAAGCCCGAGACGATATCTCCGGGGTAGACGTAGCCACGCAGGAGGTACTGGCCCAGGTTCTTGACGTCGGGGTTGTAGCCGTAGCCGAAGTTGCCGGCGGTGATCTGGAACTTCGACCCCTCCGTAAAACCTTCAGAGGAGCGCGTCAGCCGCACTTCGGAAATGTAGGGCACCCAGAACGGGTACCAGAAGTTCACCTGCGCGCGCGCGCCACGGGCAAGGTGCACGCCCACCACGCCGAACCCGAACGCCGCGTCCCAGCGCTCGTCGAACCGGGAAGACAGGCTGACCTGCGCGCCCCCGTTCTGCATCCAGTTGTCATTGTAGTCGTTGTCGCCCTCGAGGACGGTGCTTTTCTCGACCTTCCCGATCTGCATCCAGCCCGCCCCGCCGATCTTCACATCGGGGGACTGGGCAATAACCGCCGCCGCCGAAAGGAGAGCCGCCAGGAAGGGAGTTGCCATCCGCATGTTGTTCACCCGCATCCTCCGCTCAGATCAGAAGAAAAAGCCCAAACGACCCATGAAATACCACTCTTTGGGCGAGGCAAAGGCCGCTCCCGTGCCGCCCGGCTGATAGATCGGCCCGGTCGAGAACGGTAGCGGACGATAATGATCGCTGGCGACCTGGCCCGTGAAGCGCACGTGCGAAGCCACCGTCTTTTGGAGCAACACCGACCACTTCCAGGTATCCTTGCCGGCATCGGCAGCCACGGGAACGGGCGAGGGCTCGGGCCGCTGGGGGTTCCAGCGCCAAGGCGCCACAAGGCCTTCGGGATTGCCGATGTTGGCCAGGTCGTTGCGGTACGGGGAATCGTAGCGCTCGACTTCCACCGACAGTTTGTCGAGATACCCGAAGACGGGCACATTGAAGCCCAACATCACGGGCATCCGTTCCGAGCGGTCGTCATAGAGCTCGCCGTAATTCTTCACCCCGATGAGGGCCGCCTCGCCGTACACCTTGAGATCCTCGGCGCCAAGGCCGGGAATTTGAAACCACGCCTTGGGATCCACGGAAAACCGGACCATCAGCTTGGTGCCCGCGTGCTTGTACGTGACAGTGTCGTTCGCGTTCAGCACGGTCGTGTCCGCATCAGGCTCGTACCGGTCGACCGAACTCAACTTGCCGGAATAGGCGATGAGTCTGTTGAAATTCACGCCGGCGCCGACTTCAACACCTTGAACCGGCCGGTATGTGGCGATATACGCCAAGCTCCAGTCGAAGGTGGGGGGCAGATCATGCTCGTTGAGGAAGAGCAGGTCGTGACTGAAGGCTCCCACGCGATGATGAATGCGCGCGCCGACGTGGGTCGCCTTGGCCGTATCCAGGTCGAAGTGCTGAAAGCCCGAAATCAGCAGGCCGGGATACACCGGACCGCGGAGCAAGTAGGCTCCGAGGTTATGCGCGTCACGGTTATAGACGTGTGAAAAGGTTCCCACCGTGACCGCAAGCCAAGGGTTCGCCTTGCCGCCCTCGGAATAGGTGAGATTCGCCTGGGCGATGTATCCGCGGTAGGTGGTAAAGGTCTCGGCGTAAGGCGTGTAGTTGGGGTTACCGGTGAGGACATACAACCCCAGGGAGTTGGAGACCTGGCGCGCACCCACACCGAAGGAGCCCGTCAGCTTGTCACCGAGATCCGCCTCCACCACGATCTGTCCGCCCGTGCTCTGGAGCGAACCACCATCCACATCCATCGAATCTTCGGTGGCGCCGATTTGCATCCGCGAGGATTCCATGATGCGCCCCGCCTCCGTCCAGGCCTGACCATGGATCCGGAAAGGAACCGACTGGGAAAACACAGTCGAAACCGTAGCCGTCACGATGAGAAGAATGGGAACTCTCATGAAACCTTGATCCTCTCGAGAAACGCCCCGAACGGAGAACTGTGCTGGATTCGTGGGTGGATGTCAGGAGTGGCGTCCGAGCCGCCACTCCCGCACATCGCCAAATCGAAATCGGTTAACGAGCGACTTGATTGACCCGGAACATCTGCGTGCCGCGTGAGGTCGTGAGTTGAATGACCATCACGCCCGAATAGCGGGGAAGCTCATACCGAAGGTTTTGGCCCGCATCGCCGAAGACATGATGCAGGAGACGGCCTTTCAGGTCCCGCACGTAGATCACGTGATCGAGATCCATCGACCCCGCCAAGGCGCCCGAGGCGACACGCATGTCGTACCGGACCTTTTTGTTGCGATCCGGGCTGACGGACACGATGTGGGTGCCGTTGCCCAGCGAATCCAGCAGGCGGATCCGGATGTTGCGATACCACGTGCCGCGGCCGCCTTGGCTCAGGTTGACGAAGCGGCTGCCGTTGTGGATCTGGAAACCGATCCAGCTGGCCGGATTGGCGGCCGCCTCGGTGGCCGTGAGCACAATGGAGTCGCGCATCACCGGAACCCAGTTGGCCGTATCGCTCACGCCGGGAACCGGTGCCGAATAATTACCGTCCGGATTCGTGAGGGGATAATAGATGCGAGTGTAGGTGTACATGCGCACCTTGTCGCCTGGCTGCGTTCTGGAGGAGGGCTGAGTGGAGCTCAGTCCGCCGAAATAGACGATGCGCCCCTCGTTCCAGCCGCGCCGGTTCCAAAGGCGACGCAAATCCGCCTGTGTGCACCCGGTCGACGCACACCCGATTTTCGAGATGAGCGACGCTTCGGCGGGGTTATTGGTGGGGTTGGTGGACCAAGTCCAGTTACCCGCCGAATTCGTGCCGTTGCCGCCGCTGCCGGGGATCGTGACGATGGAGTCGCCACCGGAGTTGGGGATGGTCGCGCCGTTGGCGCCCGTGGTGAACGGCGTGGCCGCCCCATTGTAGGCCCAAGGACGGTAGTTGCGCGTGCCCGACCCGCCGTCGATCTCACGCGACGGAAAGCCGTTCTCGCTCCAGATGCCGTAGATGCCGGAGGAGGTCATGTAGTCGAGCACCGTTTGGTTGGCACGGCCGGTGAGCGTGGTGCGGTTGAACACGCCCCCGTCATTGCCGTACTGCGGCCACCATTCCCAACGAATCTCGTAGTGGGCGAACTTCTTCTTGGTGGTCAACAGGCCGCCGATGCTGGTGCCGCGCTGCATGGTGTACCATGCCTTGCGAACGGTGTCGACGCGGAAAATTGCGCCCTGGGCATCGCTGTTGGAGTGGGTCGTGCGGCAGTTGTTGAACCAGCCGCGTGAGGTCTTGCCGTCGAAAATCGTCATCCACCCGTTTGCATCGGGACCACCCATTTCGGCGATGACGCTGTCCATCTGCGCGGAATGCACCGCCCCCGTGTCCGTGGCGCAGGGCAGTTGGGGCAAAGTCTGCCCTTCGATGAGGGCCGGTTGGGTGTGCGCGAACCCGATGACAAGGCCGAGTGCCGCGAGAGACTTGAGGAGGATGCTTTTGTTCATTTTCTGTCCTTCACGGCACGATGAACGCGTCGTCGGGGGAGGAGCCATCACGAATTTGGGGTTAATCTAGGCCGAATTTTTCGAAAATCAAGCGGTTTTTGTGTTCTTACGATCACTTTTTGTGGTTTTCATGCCAGTCGATTCAAAAAAGCGTGAATTCGGCCAAATGATGAGGACTCAACGCTTGTTCGAAGCGACTTCTTTTTTAAGGGTCTCAATCTCCGCCTGCTGTTCCTGGATGGCCCGCACCAACAGGGGCACGAGCTCCTGATAATTCAGGGCCGCGAATTCCCGCATCGCGGGCTCGGCGGAATTCCATTGCTCCGTGGCCCCCCTCGGAGCGGGGCCCTTGACCCGATGCACGAGTTCGGGAACCACGGCCCCGACTTCATGGGCCGAAAACCCGAAACGCCGCGAGTTCCCGGTCACCGCGGGTTCCGCATCGGGTGCCGGCGCTTCGTACGACTTTGGCTTGAGGGCCAGAATCTTGGCAAGGGCCGCCGTGATCGGCTTCGACTTGCGCTGGAAGGCGGTATCCGCAGGGACGCATGGAGAACAAACGCCTGTGATCGCCACATCGCCTTCGAAGTACCCGGACCACGCATCGGCACCGAGCGCGGTGCCGAGCACCGCGACCGTCTGGTCGCCCGCGGTGACGCCGGAAACGCCCACCGCGCGCGCGCCCATCCCGTAGCCGACGACGCCGACGGCGGCCGGCGACGAACTCCCGTAAACGCCGGCCTCGCCCCAAACGCCCAGCCCCTTCGGATGCTCCGCGTTCCCCTTGACGCCCACGCCTCCGACGACGGTCGCCGAGGCGATCACTCCGGCCCCCTCCCCCGCCGCGTTCACGCCGACGGCGCCGCCTTGCGCCGAAACGCCCATGCTCGTGCCCTTGGCCCGCAGGCCCGCGCCGTTGCGCGCCAACGTCTCGATGCCGTAATACTCCGCATCGGCGCGGATTCCGGCCATGCTGCCGCGCGCGCGCACTCCCACGTCCCCCGCCGCATCGACGCCGGTGCCACGGCCGCCGTCGGCGACGAGGGCCGTGGCGTTCACGGCGCTTCGGACATACACCGCGCTGTCCGCGGCCGCCGAAAAATCACGGCCCACGGCGGCGTAGCCCGCGGGAACCATCGATGCGATCATCGCGATGAAGGTGGAATGGCGCATGGGAATCTCCTCGCTGAGAGTCGCGGACTCCGCGACGTCGGAGATCAAAACTTAAGCGATCCGAAATCGAGCGCCACAATCGAGCGACAAAATCAAGCGCTCGAGGCGGACTGTGCGGACGCACCCGGTCGGCGCGGGCGGCCCGGACAGGCGCGAAGCCTCACGCGCCCATGTCTTGCGATTTTAAAAGAAGAACGCGATCTTCCCCATCCAGTACCAGTCGCGCGGCGTCACGAAGTACGTCTGCCACTGGCCGGCGGGGTTGTAGAGCGTGCCGCCCGAGCGGGAATGATCGTTGGCCACCTGCGCGCTGAGGCGCACGTTGCCGGCCACGGTGCGCGCGGCGTGCAGCGACCACTTCCAATCGTCGCGAGCGGTGTTCACCTCGGTCGTTCCCGAAAGCGGCGTCGCGGGAATCGGCGACGGATGCACCGAGTTGGTGGCCTGATAGCGGCGCAGATCGTCGCGGAACCGGGCGCCGTACCACTGAACCTCGAGCGACAGATGATCAAGCGTCCGGAACGCAGGCAGGTTGAAACCGACCATCACCGGCATGCGCTCGGAGTAGTCGCCGTACAGCGCGCGGTACGCCTTGCGATTGTCGAGGCCGATGAGGGCGATTTCTCCATAGAGCTTCAGATCCTCGGGACCCAATGCGGTCATCCCTCCGAAGAGTTCCTTGACGTCGAGCATGGCATTGGCCATCAGCTTGGTGCCCGCGAAACTGAGATAGGTGGTGTCGTCGTCCGCGTAGCCCGGACCGGCGGTGTCCACGTAGATCCACGTGCGGTTGCGGGGATCGTAACCGGGCGCGCGGTAATCCACGTCGTCGCTGCCCTTGTAGGCCATGGTATCGGGATTGGTGAGACGCGGCGCCACGGGGAACAAGTGGTAGAAGTTCACGCCCGCGCCCACGCGCAAGAGCTTGCCGACGCGATATGAAGCGACGTAGGCCGGGGACACGTCGAAGAGCGGGTAGAACTCGTGTTCGGACGCAAGGATCACGTTCTGTTCGAAGTTCCCGACCGCGTGGCGCAGATGCAGACCCAAGGTGTTGCCCGCACCTTCCCGTACGTCGCGGGTTTCGAAGCCGGAGATGAGAATGCCGGGATACACCGGCCCGCGCAACAGGTAGAGGCCCAGGTTGCGCGCATCCGGGCTGTACTGATAGTGGAAGAACCCGCCCGTGAGTTCGAGCGCGGAACCCGTGGCGGAGGACTCGGATCCGGCAGAACCGATGGACCACGTAAAGCGCGCTTCATTGATGACCGGGGTGAGCACCATGGGGTGGCGGCCCCCGTTGTTGCCGATGCTGCCGATGGGGAAATGCCTCTCGACCGCCCCGAGTCCCGCCGCGATTTCAAGCGACGGGGAGATTCGGGCCTTGAGCGAAAGGTTGGCGGCGGTGGAGCGCAGGAACTCGCCGCTGTAATCGAAGGACGAGGTGTCGCTGCTGCGCTCGATGCGTCCGTACTGCACCCAGCCCTCGCCGCCGAAGGTCAGCTCGGGCGCGGCGACGGCGGATGCCGCGGGAAGCGCGGCGGCCAAGAGCAGCGAACGCAGGATGCGCGGGGGGGTGGCAGTGCGAATCATGGCTCAGAAGAAAGCGGTGAGGCGAAGCATCCAGTACCAGTCCCGCAGGGTGGTCAGGGCTTCGGCGTAGGTGGTGGTGCCCAGGCTCGGCGGGCCGAAGGTGCGGAGGTGATCGTTGGCGATCTGGCCCGAGAGGCGGAGATTGCCCATGACCGTGCGCGTGGCGTACAGCGACCACTTCCAGTCGTCGCGCGCGGTGTTGACCGGCACCACGCGCGGCGTCCACGCGTAATAGGTCTCGGTTTTGCCGTAGTCGGAATGGTTGCGCGTGCCGTAATGCTCCACCTCAAGCGCGAGGCGATCGAGCCAGCCGAAGGCCGGAAGGTTGAGGCCGACCATCACGGGCATGCGCTCGGAGAGCCGCTCGTAATGCTTGGGATAATTCTTGAATCCGATCACGGCCGCCTCGCCGTACAGCACCAGATCCTGCTTGCCCAAGGTCAGCGGGCCGATGCGCGAGAGCCCGAACAGGGATTTGGGATCGAAGCGGAACCGCATCATCGCCTTGGTACCCTGCAGCGAACCGGTCACCGTATCCACGACCCACGAGGTGTCCGGCCCCGGTGTAATCACCATGGTGCTGTCGAAGATGGCGCAGTTGTCGCCCTCGCCGGTGGAGGCGTCGAGCTGCTGGTAGTTGCTGTAGGAGTTGTCGCAATGCTTGCCGGGGGCGATGAGATCCTTGTTGCGGGGCAGGGCGCGATAGAAGTTCACGCCGGCGCCGAGCTGCAAGAAGGGCGCGGCCTGCCAGGTGACCACGTCGGCGAGAGACAGATCGAAGTAAGGGCGCAAGTCGGTCTCGGAAATGAGCAAGGCGTCGTTGGTGAGGCCGCCCTGCGCGAAGCGCATCCAGCCGCCGAAGATGTTGGCGGCCGGGGAAACGTGGCGCGCTTCGAAGCCGCCCAGCAGCACGCCGGGATACACGTGGCCGCGCAGAAGGTACAGGCCGAGGTTGCGCACGTCGGGGTTGTAGTTATAGGGGAAGAAGCCCAGCGTCCATTGCAGCTTCGCCGCGCCCACGGCTTGGTGGCGCGTGACGCGCGCCTCACCCACGAAGGGCGACCACACGGGGAACTGGTTGTTGGCCTCGCTGAGGTCGCCGCGCGCGTTGTGTCCGAGCGTCGCGCCGAGGGCGAAGGCGCCTTCCCACTCCGTGCCCACGCGAGTGGTCGCGCCGATTTGCACGCCCGCGCCCTCTTGCCAGTTCTTGTTGAAGTTGTTGTAAGTGAGGTTGTTGGTCTTGTCGCTGCTGTGCTCGACGCGCCCGAACTGGACCCACGCCGCGCCGCGGTACGTGGTGCGCGCGGCCGGGATGGTGTCGGCGGCCGCGGCCAGCGCGGACGCGACGGAGAGCAGCGGGAGAAGGAGGATGCGGCGCATCAGAACAGGTATCCCGCACGGAGCATGAAGTACCAGTCGCGGGGCGAGCTCAAGGCCTCGGACAACCCGCCCTTCTCGTACACGGAGGAGAGCCGGGACGGGCGCGGCACGTAGTGATCGTTGGCGACTTGCGCGATGAAGCGGAAGCGTCCCGCGAAGGTGCGCTGCGCGTACACCGACCACTTCCAGTCGTCGGAGGTCATGTCGAAGAGATCGGCGACATTCGCCACGTTCGCGGAGTCGCTGTACCGGATGCCGTTTTCATCCACGCCCGCGTCGGCGTAGTTGAGATACGACACGGGGATGGGCGACGGCAGGGGCGCCGCGCCCGTGGGATTGGTGGGGTTGATGTTGCGGTGATAGGGCGAATTGAAAAGCCCGAGCTTGCTGTAGTCGGCGCGGTACTTGGCTCCGTACCACTCCACTTCGAGGGCCAGCACATCCAGCCAACCCCACGTGGGCAGATTGAAGCCGAGCATCACGGGAATGCGCTCGAACACGTTGTCGTACACCGTGCCGTAGTCTTTCACGCCGATCACCGCGGCTTCCCCGTACAGACGCAAATCGCTCGGGCCAAGGCCCGGAACCGGCCCCGTGAGGCGCTGGATATCAAGGGTGAACATGGCCATGAGCTTGAGGCCCTGATGGGTGTAGAACACGGTGTCTCCGGGCGCGACCACTTCGATGTATTGCAGATCGTAGGGGTGATACGGCGGCGACCCGCTGTCCTGAAGGGCAAGATCACTGTTGTACAGGTTGGGAAATTCGCTGCGGCGCAGGCGCGTGAGCGCCGGGTAATTGGGGAGCAGGTGATAGAAGTTCGCCCCGGCACCCACCTCAAGGGCTTGGGTTGCGCGAACCTTGGCCACGTAAGCCAGACTCCAGTCGAGGCTGGGCGCCACTTCGCGCTCCTGAGACAGGATCAGATCCTGCCGGAAGTTGCCGACCCCGTGATGCAAGCGGACACCGGCGATGTTGGCGCGCGAGCTGTCGGTGTGCACGTTGCCGAAACCCGAGATGAGGAATCCCGGATACACCGGGCCACGCAAGAGGTACAACCCCAGATTGCGCACATCAGGGTTGTAGGTGTATGCGAAATTGCCGACGGTGAGGCTCAGGGTCCGGTCGCGTCCCAGCGGATGCCAGGTGAGACGGGCCTCGGTGATGTAGTTGCGGAAGGTCCCGAGCATGTTGATCTCGGTGTTCCGATCCCCCACCCCGTGATAGACTTGCGTGCCCCCGAGGCCGACCGCCGCCTGCAGGCGATCGCCGATATCGGCGGTGAGGGTGAACTGCGCCGACATGCCCTGCATGCGGTTGTCGTTGAGATTGAGCAGCAGCGTGTCGGTGGAATGCGCGATACCGCCGAACTCCGACCATGCCTGACCATGCACTTGCACCATGGGCGCCGCGGCGCGTGCGGGGGTCACCCCCGCCAGCGCGGCGCATAGGACGGCAACCGCGCGCGCCACGGCGCGAACGGCGGAGCCGGGTGCTGCGATCTTCACGGAAACGGCTCCGAAGACGCTAAAGCGGGTTTACGCGGAATCGATCCACGCCATGGGAGGTGCGCACATCGACGAGCAGCATGCCCGGCGTCGAAGGCAACGGGTAGCGGACTTCGCCGCCCTCGCCCGCGTAACGCGCCAGCACCTTGCCCTGAACATCGCGAATGACGATACGATGTGCCTCAACGACGTTGCCCGAAAGCATGCCCGCCGCGACGCGGAACCCGACGCCTGCGGCAGATGGTGTCGCGCCCCGCAAAGAAACCGTCAGCGGTTCACCATTCACGTCCAGCGGGCGGATGCGGAGGTTGCGGTACCACGCGCCCTTGTTACCGGACTGCGGCCAGCGATCGCTGCCTTGGTGAATTTGCAGGCCGATGGGGTTGGCGGGGTTTCCGCTGGCCCGAAGCAGGGAATCGTCGTAGGTGGGCACCCACGGGGTGGGCGAATCGCTGGCCTTGCGGACCCATGCCTTCATCTTGGTATAGGTGTTGGCCGTGAGGCCGCCGTAGAACTTGATGCGGATCTGGTTCCAGCCCGTGGTGCTCCACACCGTGGTCCAGTTGCTGCCGGTGCACCCGGTGGACGGACAGCCAAAACTTGTGGGGTTGTGCAGCGAGGTGAGCGTGGTCCAGCTGCGCGCGCCCGTGGTGATGGTGATGTTGGCCCCGCCGCCGCCGTTGAAGGTGTAATAGTCGATGTTGTGGTTGGCGAAATTGTTTTCGCCATAGGCGCCGCCCACGCTGCTGCCGTTGATGTAATCGAGCGTGGTCTGGTAGCAGGTCCAGTTTGCGGGCGTGCGGTTGAACACCCCGGCGTCGTTGCCGAAGGTGGACCAGAAGTCGAAGATCATCTCATAATGGGTGTACGACTTGTTGGTGGTGAGCACGCTGCCCGAGCCGTTGGAGTTCTGCATCGAGTAGATGGCCTGATTGGTGGAGTCGGCCAACCACGTGCCGCCGTTGACTTTGTCGGTGGCATGGGAACCGCCGCAGCCCTCCCACCAACCCTTGAGGGTTTTGCCGTCGAACATCGGGGTGAAGCCCTCCCCGTCGACAGGGAGTCCCACCGTGTCCGGTTGTCCCCCGATGAGCACGGGGCCCGAGGCGCAGGGACCATTCGAGTTGGCGACGCCCAAGGTGGGCTGCGCGGAGGCCGCTCCGACCAACAACACTCCGAGTCCGCAATACCGCAGCAATCCCATGCTCATACTTTTTCTCCGGGAAGTTCCCGAAAAATATAAGGCCGGCCCGGATTTACACGTCCTGTTTCCGCCAAATCCGTGATTTACCTCAACCGACGAAGTTTTTGCCCCCGCAGCAAACCCTCCCAATCACATTGACAAGACCCGCATAAACTGCTCCTATTCACCCTCTTCCACCCCCGAATTTTAAAGAATTCCGGGCATCAACCGACCCTCAGCCGACCGTCAACAGCAGACCTCCAGGCGCAGCCTTTTTTCCCGGGAATCTCATGGACAGCTCCAAAATCAGAAACGTGGCCATCATCGCGCACGTGGACCACGGCAAAACGACCTTGGTGGATGGTCTTCTCAAGCAGAGCGGGGCCTTCCGCGAAAACCAGGTGGTGAGCGAGCGCGTGATGGACTCCAATGATCAGGAGCGCGAACGCGGCATCACCATCTTCTCGAAGAACGCGTCGGTGGTGTACAAGGACCACTTGATCAATATCGTGGACACTCCGGGGCACGCCGACTTCGGCGGCCAGGTCGAGCGCGTGCTCGGCACGGTGGACGGGGCCTTGCTGATCGTGGACGCGTTCGAGGGCCCCATGGCCCAGACCCGCTTCGTGACCAAGAAGGCGCTGGAACTGGGCTTGACCGTGGCGGTGGTGATCAACAAGATCGACCGCCCCGGCTGCGAGCCCATGAAGGCCCTCGACAAGGTGTTCGACCTGTTCGTGGACCTCGGCGCGAGCGACGAGCAGCTCGACTTCAAGTACGTGTTCGCCGCGGGCCGCAACGGCACCAGCCGCCGCAAGCTCGAGGACGAGGATTCCAACTTCGTGCCCATCTTCGACCTCATCGTGGACACCATCCCCGCGCCCAAGGTGGGCGCGACGGACGCGCCGGCCCTGCTGCAGATCACCAGCCTCGACTTCCAGGAATTCCTGGGCCGTATGGCGGTGGGCCGCCTGCGCCAAGGTTCGCTCAAGATGAATCAGACGGTCACGCACATCAACGCGGCCGGCGTGGCGAAGAAGGTGCGCGTCACCAAGATCCTCTTCCCCGAAGGCGTGAAGCTCAAGGAGATTCCCGAGGCCATCGCGGGGCAAATCGTCTGCCTGTGCGGCATCCCCGAGTTCACCCTCGGCGACACCATTTCCGCTGATGAGAACCCCACGGCGCTGCCCCGCATCGCCGTCGATCCGCCCACCATCGCCATGCGCTTCTGGGTGAACGACTCGCCCTTCTGCGGCCTCGACGGCGGCAAGTTCCTCACCGCCAACCACATCGCCGAGCGACTCGAACGAGAGGCGGTTTCCGACGTGGCGCTCCACGTCGAAAAGCTCGAAGACGGCGGCTACCGCGTGGCGGGCCGCGGCGTGCTGCACCTCTCGGTCATCATCGAAAAGATGCGCCGCGAGGGCTACGAGTTCACCGTGGGCCGCCCGCGCGTGCTCACCCAGGAAATCGACGGCGTCGAGATGGAGCCGGTGGAAACCATCACCATCCACGCGCCGCAGGACTATGCCGGCATGGTGATCGACGAGATCAACAAGCGCCGCGGCGAAATGCTCGACATGACGCTCGAGGGCGTCATGACCCGCGTGGTGTTCGACATCCCCGCGCGCGGCATCATCGGCCTGCGCACGCGCCTGCTCTCGCTCAGCAAGGGCTACGCGGTGTTCCAGCAGCTGTTCAAGGGCTACGAGCCGCTCAAGGGCAACATCGAGCAGCGCCCCACCGGCGCGCTCATCTCCAAGGAGCGCGGCGCCTCGGCGGCCTATGCGCTGTGGAAGCTGGAAGAGCGCGGCGTGATGTTCATCGGCGCGGGCACCGAAGTGTATCCGGGCATGATCGTGGGCGAGAACAACCGCGCCGAGGATCTGGTCATCAACGTGATCAAGGGCAAGCAGCTCACCAACATGCGCACCACCTCCGCGGATGAGGCCACCGTGCTCACCCCGCATCGCCAGATGTCGCTCGAGGAGTGCCTCGAGTTCATCAACGACGACGAGGCGGTGGAGTGCACGCCCAAGAACATGCGCCTGCGCAAGATCTTCCTCGACGAGAACCAGCGCCGCCGCGCGGGGTAAGGGTCCCGGGGGATGGTTCGGGTTCGGGAAAACGCGAAACGGCATTCTCCCGAACCCGAACCCTCCGAAGGATTGACCGCACGGAGTCCCGAACCTTCGAAGCGTGGCCCCCAAAGAGGTATTTTCCTCCCATGCCCCATGGTTCCGCGCCCGGCCCCGTTCTCGGCCTCGATTTCGGCGAACGCCGCATCGGCGTGGCCGTCTCCGATCCGGAGCGCACCTTGGCCTCGGGACTCCTCACGATCGACCGGAAAAAGCGACCGGACGCGATCGGCGCACTCGCGACCCTCATCGCGGAGCGGAAGATCAAGGCGCTGGTCGTGGGCTATCCGCTACGCACCGACGGCGTGGAGAAGGCGGGTGCAAAGACGGAGGCCGTGGACGCCTTCGTCGCGGAGCTGAAAGAACGCTTCGGCCTGCCGGTGCACCTCGAAGACGAGGCCTTCACCAGTTCGCTGGCGGCGGACAGCCTGCGCAGCCGCGGCCCCGCGCCCAAACGACCGAAAGGCCCCAAGGACTGGGCGCGCGACAAGGCCGAAATCGACCGCGTCGCCGCGTGCTATATCCTGCAGGATTGGCTTGACCGGGAGAACGGCGCATGATGCGCGTGTCCCCCTGCGCGTGGTACTGCTTCGAGCTCGACGAGGGGACCGACTGGCGCGTGGAGGAGCGGGGCGATCACACCCTCTTCCTCGCCCCGGACGACAGCTGCGCCATCGAAGTGGCGGCCGCGCGGCGCGAGGGCGCCCCGACCGATGAAGACGCCATCGCGGGCATCCACGAGCGCTATCTCAAGGACGAGGCCATCCAGGCCGTGAAAACCGCGCTCACCGAGAATCCGCAGCGCATCGCGGCCTACGTGACGCGCGGCGTGGGTCTTGACGAGCGCGAGCACATCGTCTGCCACGCGTGGTGGAACCACTACTGCGCCTTCATCCGCTACCGAGGCCGACGCGAACGCGCGACCCCCGAGCGCATCCGCGCCTTTTACGGGATGGTGGACTCGCTGCAGGCGTTGGTGGACGGGTGACAAAAAGTTGGTAGTGGGTCGTGAGCTCTGAGGGCGCTTGTTGTTAGTTGTTGGTTGTTAGATGTCCGAGAACATTGTTTCGCTCGACATTCCAACGACCAACAACCACACAGAATTGACTTCAGGGAGTCAAACAACCAACAACGACGCAGTATCTCCCCCGAAGCACTTCGCCCCTACTGATACGTCTTCAAATTGTTCCGCAGCAAGAACCGTTGATCCCCGCCCAAAGTCTCCTGCGTCACGCCCGGACAGCTGTACGGGAACATGAGGTTGTCGTCGTCGGGGCAGGTGTAGCAATCCGCCGCGGGTGCGGCGACGCGCAGGCAATAGGGACGGCCGTCCGGCGCGTTGCGCACGATTTCTCGCGCCGAGGCGTCCTCGCTCGCCGCTCGCTTGACCAGCAGCGCACAATACGGCGTTGAGGCGAAACCGTCGTCGCGATTGCTCGCGTCGCCGTCGAACTCCCGATCCACCGCCGTGGCCGTGGTGTGACGCAATCCGAAAAAATGTCCGATTTCGTGCGCCGCGGTGACGGCGAGCTCCGCGGCCGTGCCGCCCCGCACATTCAGCACTACGCGGCTTTCGAGGTTGGTGGACATATCGGGCGCTTCGCGGGGCGAGAAGCCGAGCACCGTGTTCTCGGTTACCCCACCCGCGTTGATGTTGTCCACCACATAGACGTTGACGCCGCCCGTGACGCGGGTCCCCGGGATTTGCGGCGAGCCGCCGGCAAAGCTCACGGTGAGCGGAGCCCCGTCGGGATCGACGATCACCGTTGAGGTATCGACGGTGATGCCCTGCGCGGCGTAAACGCTCTTGAGCTTGGCTTGGAAGGCACGGGCGTAGACGGCCTTCTCCTCCAGCGTCGCGAGGCTGGCCGCGCCGTCCACGTGCAGGCCGCGCACCAGCAGGAGCCGGACGGCGACGGTACTCGAGACCGTCGTGTCGGTCGGGGCGAGGCGCACGCTATCGGGGGCCGCGGCCGGGGAACCATTGGTGCCGTTAAGGAAAACCAGATAATAGTCCGCCACGATTTTATCGGCAGGGGTCTGGAGAGTGAAAACGCGGTAGCCGTTCGCGAGGGCCGTGCTGCCGAGGATTTGCGTGCGGGTGTAGGTCCCGCCCGTGGAGCGCACATAAAAATGCAGCGAATCCGTGGCCCCGGCGTCCTTCATGCGCAGGCGGTACGATTCGCCCGGCTGCATCTGCACCAGCAAGCCGTCACGCCGGACACCGACCGCCAGCGAGTCGTTGGCGGCCGCATCATTGACGTACACCCGGCGCGGGTTCGACTTGGTACGACTCATGTTCACGATTTCGCCGCAACCCGCGACAAGCAACGCCAAGGCCGCCGCGGCCGACAGGCCCAGACTCTTCACCGAACAACGTTTCATGCGCGCATCTCCGCCTTCAGCTTTTCCCGGATGACTCCCAGGATCTTGTCGTAGCGTCCGTCCCGGAAATCGGGAAAGGCCCATGGCATGGGCGCGAAGGCTCCCCCGGAATATCCCAAAATCATGTCGGCCCAGACATCCTCCCCAAGGTACAACTTGAACGGACCGGGTTTGCGCGAAGCCAGCACGAGCTTGCCGGCGTCCAGATAACCCATGTCGAGGTTGTGCGTGCGTCGCCCCGTCACCCCGAACGCCGTCTCCAGAACACGAGCGGCGCGCGCCCAACCGGGCAGCTCGGAAGGATTTGCGGCTCCCCGCAGCGACAGCCAACCGCGCCACAGCGGCGCGCCCATCTCAGGGGCGTAATAGCCGCCGTCCTCGAACGGCGTGAACGGGCTGCGGTAATCCAAGGGCCCGAAGGCCTTTTCCACGGCGGCGCACAGGGCCGCATCCCATGCCGGAGCGGGGGTGATCACGGCCAGCACGCGCTTGCAACGAGGTTCGAGGGACGTCATGAGGACGCAAAGGTAGGATGGGGGGCTCTGCGTGGGCGAGGCTTCGCGGAGGGTAAAGGGTGGAAGTTAGAGGGTGGAAGGTGGGGAACAGGAAACAAAATTACGGAGCACCCGAGGGCTCATGCCCCTTTATATCGGCGGTCTCCGGCCCGTCCCGATAATTCTCGACCCTCTACCTTCCATCCTCCACCT
The DNA here is from genome assembly GCA_032273045.1 of Chloridella minuta. Taxonomy (NCBI): domain Eukaryota; class Xanthophyceae; order Mischococcales; family Pleurochloridaceae; genus Chloridella; species Chloridella minuta. The sequence goes on along the minus strand of JAUKPQ010042500.1, from coordinate 36,061 downwards.
TCTCCCGCAGGAGGCGGGGCTCACCGTCAATTCCTTTGGCGACAACAACTTGCGCGGTCATCCAATGGAGCCGGAAAGCTCGACATCGCCGAAAGCCCCATTTCATCGGGTCGAAAACGATGTGCCGATCGCAAAAACCTCTCGCCGCAAGGCGGCGGGCGACTTACATTAATTGCGCCGCAAGGCCGGGACATGTTCCCGCCACACCAACAAAGGATTGCTTCATGGCAGACAAGAGCCTCACCCAGAGCGAGATCGTGACCCAGCTCTCGAACGCGACCGGCACCACCAAGGTGCAGACCCGCGACTTCTTCGAGAACCTCTCGAAGCTCGCCTACAAGAACGCGAAGAACGGCTTCACGATCCCCGGCATCGGCAAGCTCGTGCTGGTGAACCGCAAGGCGCGCATGGGCCGCAACCCGGCGACGGGCGCGACCATCAAGATCCCCGCCAAGAAGGTCGTGAAGTTCCGCGTGGCCAAGGCCGCGAAGGACGCGATCGCCGGCAAGAAGAAGTAAGCGTCGCGGCGCAAGCCGCGAAGCGCTTTGGAGAAGCGAACCCAAAAGGTTCGCTTCTTTTTTTTGCGAGTTCGCTTCTTTTTTTTCGGCGGGCGTGACCGCCGTCACCAAACCCGCAAGCGACGACGGCGGCATGCGGTTAGAATCACGGGATGCGTTTCCCGGAATCGGTCAGAAACATCATTTCCGCGTGGACCCTCTCGCGAGAGTATGCCGCGAAGCATCGCGGACTGCTCGTCGCCGCGCCCGTATTCTGGGCCTCCTTCATCGCCTTCATCCACCCTGCGTGGGGCGCGGCGGGATTCGCGCTCCACGCGGCCCTGTGTCTCCCCCGCCGCCCGCTCCATGCCTTGATGTTGATTGCGGCGTGCCCGCTCCTTGCGCTCTGGTTATCGGCGCGCACGCCCTGCCTTACCCTCCCCCAACTCCCCTTCCATCGTGACTTCATCGCGGATGCCACGCCAATCCCCCGCACGGGAATCGTCGCGGGGATTCCGGTTCCCGGCCCGCTCGGCTTCACCTTCTTGTTTCGGGAGACGGCAGAACCACGCAACACGTATCGCGTGACCGTGGAAGGCCAACCCCCGCCTTGGGGCGCGACCCTCGCGCTCACCGGCACCGCGCGGCAGGGTTCCCCCGCACCGAACCCCGGGCAGCTCGACATGCAGCGCGTGCTGCGCGGACAGGGTGCCGTCGCCGTGTTGGAAGCATCCGACTGGCGCATGGTTCACCCGCCTCCCATGTGGAAACGCGCCTTGATGCGGACACGCGACGCGCTCGGATCCTCGCTCGCGCGCCACGTGCCACCTCCGGCGCTGCCCCTGCTCGAAGCCGCGCTGCTCAACCGCACCGAGAACGTGCCCGAGGAAACTCGGACGGCGTTCGCGCGTTCGGGCATGCAACACGTCCTCGCCATCAGCGGACAGCACATCGGACTGATCGCCGGCTTCGTCCTCTTGCTCGCGGCTTGCGCGCGGCTCCCGCGCAAGGTCGCGTGGACCGCCGCAGCGCTGTTGGGCGCGGTCTATGTTCCACTGGTCGGATCGCCGGTGAGCGCCGCGCGCTCGGGTCTCGCGCTCGCGTGCATCCTCCCGGCGATTCTGCGCGAGCGGCAACCGGCGGCCTTGCACGCGCTGTGCCTCACCGCCGCCCTCGACCTGCTGCTCGACCCCCACAACATCCTCAACCTCGGTTTCCAGCTCTCCTACGCCGCCACGCTCGCACTCATCCTCGGCGCGCGGCCGACGCTGCGGGCGGCGGGCCTGATGACGGGCGGCAAGGCGCCGGGTGACTGGCCCGGCGCGACCGCCATCCGTGCCATCCTGCAAACCGTGCTGCTCAGCGCGACCATCAGCCTGTTCACCCTCCCGGTGCTCGCCGCCTCCACGCACGCCGTCGCGCCGTGGGGGATTCTCGGCAATGTCGCGGCCGTACCCGCCGGCGCGGGGATGCTGGTGTGCGGACTCATCACGTGGTGTCTCGATTTTTTACTGCCCGCGCCCCTGAACATGGCAGCCTCATGGGCGGGCGCGGCCGCCGGAGCCTGCGCGCTCGCGCTCGAGAGTGTCGTGTCATTCCTCGCAGGGCTGCCCGGGGCGCTTCGCCCCGTGCCCGATGCGGGGGCCGCATGGGTCGCGGCCTTCGCATCGGGCTGCGCCGCGGTCGCGGCGCTGGCGCGGAGCGGAAGGCTCCGCGCCGCGGGGCTGTGCGCGCTGCTGCTCGTCGCGGCGGAAGCGCTGCGACCTTCGCTGCTGCGTCCGCGCCCCGGTGCGGCGCGCGTCACCTTCCTCGCCGTGGGACACGGCGATGCCGCCGTGATGGAGCTTCCCGGCGCGGTCATTCTCATCGACGCCGGGGATTCGCCCCGGGTGGCGCGCCGCATCATCGCGCCGTTCCTGCTCCACCGCGGCATCGCGCGCATCGATCTCCTGATGATCACCCATCCCGACCGCGATCACTACGGCGGAGCCGCGACGCTGCTGGAAAGCGTCCCCATCGGCGCGATTCTCGGACCGGCCGTGGCGGCCGAGTCCACCGCGACCTGGCGCTGCCTCGCGGCGACAGCCCGCGCGCGCGGCGTCGCATGGCGGGAAGGCCGCGCCGGGGATCGCGTGTACGAGGCCCCGGAGATTTCGCTGCGACTGCTCTCCCCCGGCCCCGTCCTCGACGGTGCGGACAAGAACGACCGCTCGCTGGTGGCCCTGTTGGACACGCGCCGCGCCCGCGTCCTGTTCACCGGGGATATCGAACAACCCGGACAGCAAGCGCTGGCGACGACCTGGCCCTTGTGGCGCGGCGCGTGGCTCAAGGCCCCGCATCACGGCAGCGACCGCACCACCGCGCCGTGCTTCCCGCGCGCCGCCGCCGCGCCCCGCACGGTGATCTCCTGCGGCGGACGGCGGGGATTTCCCGGGCTGCGCACGCTGGAGGCTCTCGCCTCCACCGGGTCGATCACGGCGGTGACGGCGCGTCACGGCGCCGTGACGTGGGAATTCGCGGCTGACCTGCCCGGCGGCGCGCGCGAAACCCGTCATCTGACGCAAACCCGGCCGAACTAAATTTGGAGAACCCGCCATGCCCGACTTCCAAGGTTCCCGGGAACTGTTTCCCGGCGCCCACCCCGAACGCCTCCGCCGCGTGTTCGAGCGCACGGCCGTCAAGCGCGCGCCCCTCGTGGGAATCGTGCGGGGTTACCATACGTTGCCGTTCTCCCTCGTGGGTCCCGACGATGCCGCCGCGGCCGACGGCGCGGATGCGGACACGCCGGCGACGCGAGGCAGCGTGCTGCTGACCGGAAAGATTTCGGTCAGCCCCAAACTGGTCATTCCGATCTCGCCGGACGGCGAAAGCTTCGGGGATGCGTTCCCCGAGGAAGAGCCGTACATGGATCGCGGCCTGGTCGGTCGCATCTTCGGCTTCGCCGTGGGCAAGGGGCGCAACCTGCGCGTGCGCAACGAGCATCTGACGGTGGAATCCTTCGCCGATTCCGACGCTCTGCTCTTGGAGCGGGTGCTCGATGATCTCGACCGCAGCGAAACCATCGACCGCGCCGTGATTTGGTGCCCGGAACCCCGTTTCTACCCGGTCAGCCTGGAGAAGTTCATCCTCTCGGTGCTGGAACGGGAGCTGGGATAGGGGAAAATCCCCGCCGAAGCCGGGTTTTCCGGGAGCCCCCACCCCCGTCCTCGCGAAATTTCGCGAGGATTTCGCAAAGATTTCACAGTGTTACGAACGTTCGAATCCCGCGAACGGTTTTTCCCGAAAAACGCTTTCCTCGGGCCGTTTCCCGGGGTACCTTGAGAACATGCCCGCGCGCGCGCCGAAACCGGTTCCGCAGTCCCGCCCCAGCGTGTTCGAATATCTGGACGCGCGGCGTTTCCTCGCGGCGATTTCCGAGCATGCGAAGGCGCAGGATCCCAAGTTCTCGCATCGTTACGTGGCCAAGGCCATGGGCGCGCGCTCGTCGGGGTTTCTAAAGGACATCCTGAACGGGCGAGTGCGTCTCAGCCCGGAACGCGCGGTGAAGTTCGCCCGCCTGTTCGGTCTGACCCGCGCGGAGGCCGACCACTTCGAGTCGCTGGCGCTGTACGGGCAGGCCACGACGACGGAGGAAAAGGAACGCATCCTCGCGCGGCTTTCGGCCGGTTCGTCGATGCGGCGCGTGGCGGTGCTCGAGGCCGCGCGCATGGAATATTTCGGCAAGTGGCGCTATGCGGCGGTGCGGGAGTTGCTCGCCATTTACGACTTTCGCGGCGATACGGACGGCGGATTCGCCGCGTTGGGCGCGATGCTCGATCCGCCCCTGACCGAGAGCGAGGCGCGCGAAGCCATCCAGTTGCTGCTGCGCCTCAAGCTGATCCGCCGCAACGCGCAGGGGCGCTACGAACGCGCCGACACGGTGATTCGCTCGGGCCCCGACCGGGCGGCCCGCGTCAAGCCGACGCTCCGCGACAACCTGCAACTGGCCCTGCGCGCGCTGGAGTCGCTGCCGCCGGCCGTGCGCCCGTTCTCCTACCTCACGCTCAGCGTGTCGAAAGACTCCCTCGAGGCCATCCGCGCGCGGCTCTCCGGACTCCGCAGCGAACTGCTCGACATCGCCTCGCGGGACGAAGAGGTCGATCGCCTGATCCAGGTCAACTTCCAGGTCTTCCCCATCTCGAAGACCGTGAAGAAGGGGAAGTCATGATCGCCCTGCGCCGGTTCGCGATTGCGTTGGCGCTGGCCGCAGGGCTAGCGGCGCTGACTGCGTGCGACTTCGGCGGGCCCACCGGGGGCGGCGGGACGGAGGGCGAAGGGCTCACCGGCGTGCTGGTGGACGCGGACGGCATGGCCGCAGCCGGAGTCATGGTGCGTGTTTATGCCGCGACCGATTCATCGGCGGGGTTGGAACGACGCGCGCGTGCCAACGACGATTTCTACGACCTGACGTATTCAGCGAAGGCGCTGGACTCGGTGAGGACGGACGCGCAAGGTCGCTTCAACATCAAACAGTTTGCGCCGGGCACCTACAATGTGGCGGCTTCCTATCGCCGCCGGGATACGACGGTGGCCGTGTTCGTCCGGGGTCTGGAGTACACCGGCAAGCGCCTGAACGTCGGTACTGACACCTTGCTCCCAACCGGAAACGCCCTGCTGCAGTTGCGGGCGGGTGACGATCTGCTCGCCGGTGCCACGTGCTTCATCCCGGGAAGCCCGTATCGCACGACCAGCAACGAAGACGGCCTGTGCCTTCTCGAAAACCTCGCGCCCGGCGGCTTCGCCGTCGTGGTGGCCTATCCGGGCTTCAACTTCGCCGTCGCGGATCCGACCGACGTGGAACCGGGCCTGAACGCCATCTGCGGCGCCGTCGACATTCTGGCGGACGGCGCGCAGCAGAATTCCCGAATTCCGGCCTTGAAGCCTTAGCCTCGCCCGGCCGCGCGGCACCCTTTCCCCGAATTCAGCCTCGCGTCCGCGAATCCGCGCGTATTGACGTGTTTTCACACGTTCCGCCGTTTTATAAAACGTTCGGAAAAAACAAACGTTTTTTGATTTCGACCGGGGACGCGCCGTCCCCGGGCCGGGTACTATATGGAGGCAAACCGACAGGTGGCCCCATGCAAAAAGAGCGACCTCAATCCGTCTCCGTGTACCGCTTCCTCGACGCGCGGGAGTTCCTGCGCCAGGCGTACGCGGCGGAAAAGAAAACCAACCGGGCGTTCTCGCACCGCTACATCGCCAAGGTGATGGGCGCGGGCTCCTCCAGCTTCTTCAAGGACGTGCTGGAGAACCGCGTGCCGCTCACGCCCGGGCGCGCGGCCAAGTTCGCCAAACTGTTCCGGCTCTCCGCGCAAGAGGCTGATCACCTCGAAACCCTCGTGCTGTATTCGCTGGCCGACACGAACGAGGAGCGCGAGCGCCTGCTCCGAAAGCTCTCGGGCGGATCGGCCCCCGGCGCGCAAACCGTGCTGCAGGCCTCGCAGCTCGAGTACCTGAGCAAGTGGCACTACGCCGCGGTGCGCGAGCTCCTCGCCTTCACCGACTTCCGCGGCGACGGGGACGAAGACTACGCCGCGCTGGGCGCGCGGCTTGAGCCGCCCATCGGCGAGGCCGAGGCGCGCGATGCCATCCAGCTTCTGTTGCGCCTCAAACTGATTCGTAAAAATGCGCAGGGACGTTTCGAGAAGGCCGACAAGGTTGTGGTGACCAGTTCCAAGAGCGACCCGGAGCGCGCCCTCCCGGGCATCCGCGCCAACCTCGATCTGGCGCAGCGCGCCCTCGACCGCTTCCCGCAGCGCGAGCGCCCCTTCGCCTACCTCACTTTGAGCGTCTCGCGCGACTCGCTGCAATACATTCAGGAACGGCTGCGCGCCGTGCGGAACGAAATTCTGGAGCACGTCACCCGCGACACGGGCGTCGATCGGCTCTATCAATTGAACATGCAACTGTTTCCGCTCTCGAAGGCGGGCAAGCGGGGGAAGCCATGAACTCCTGGAAGCGCATCATCATTCTGGTGGCCTTCGTCCTTGCAGGCGGCGGCTGCGAGCTTGGCACGTCCTCGGGTGGCGGCGGCACCGGCGTGGAAGGTCTTTCAAAAGTCTCCGGCACGCTGATATTGCAGGGGGGAATCCCTGCGGCCGGCGCGTACGTTCGGGCCTACCCTGTGGACGACACGACCTCCGCGCTGGGACGCGCGGCCGTGTCCGGTCGCATGGCGGCCTCGGGCGTGGCTCTGGCCCAAGCCGCCGACTCGGCGGTGGCGGGATCCACGGGCGCCTTCACGCTGGCCAAGTTGCCTCCGGGGACTTATAACATCTCCGCGACCATCCGGCGCGGCGACACCACCTACGCGATCTACGTGCGCGCGGTGATCACCACCGAGGGCGCGCCCATCAACATCGGCACGCTCGCGCTGCAATTGACGGGAAGCATCAGCCTGCAAGTCCTCGCCGGCGACGTCGGCGTGCCCGGCGCCCGCTGCTTTGTCGCCGCGAGTCCGTGGGAAGGCGTGGCCGACAGCACCGGCCTCTGCGTCATCACCGGCGTCGCGCCGGGGTCCTTCCATGTGCGCGTCTCCGCCCCCGGCTTCAACGCCGTGGTGACCGGAACGCTGACCGTGACTGCGGGCCAGCCCGTGGACGCGGGTCCGCGCTCGGTGTCGAACACGCCGTATGCCCCACCGCTTGCACCTTCACTCCTGCTGCCCGCGCAGTTCGCGACGGAGGTTCCCCTCACGCCGGGGCTGAAGTGGGTCCCGTCATCCGGCGCGACGGGGTACCGCGTCCAGGTCTCCACCAACTCGTCGTTCACAAGCTTCGTCATCAACGACTCCTTGGTGACCGGCGACGCGCGCAACATCGGCCCCCTTACGCCCGGCGCGGCGTATTACTGGCGCGTCGCCGCGCGCAACGCGGCGGGCACAGGTGCCTGGTCACAGGTGCGCACCTTCAACACGCTCGCCAACGACTCCCTGCCGACTGCGCCCCAACTGCAGTCCCCGGCTCCCGGCGCCACGGGCATCTCACTCACCCCCTCGCTGGCGTGGAGCCATGTCAACAACACCCTCTCTTATCAGCTGGTCCTTGCGAGCGACTCCGCGTTCGCCCAGGTGCTTCTGAACGACTCCATCCCCTATCCCCTTCCGACCATCCCGACCGTCACCCGGAGTGTCGGCCCGCTGGCCACCAGCAAAAAGCATTTCTGGCGCGTGCGCGCCCGCAATGCCGCCGGCAACGGCCCATGGTCCCAAATCCGCGCTTTCACCACGCAATCCACGTCCGATACGACGGTGGCGGGACTGGTCGCTCCGACCTTGACGGCCCCGGCGCACAACGCGGTGGATGTGGCCGACTCGGTGAACCTCACTTGGGGCGCCGTGAGCGGCGCCACGGGGTATGACGTGCACTTGTCCCCGGATACGTTGCTCATGACCTCCGGCTTGCTGGATGCGAGCACCAACGCGCTCATGGTGCGCGGACTCACCAAGGGTTCGTATTACTCCTGGCGCGTGCGGGCCAAGAACGCCTCGGGCTTCGGGCCGTTCTCGGCGGTGCGGTATTTCCGCACCAAGGGCGCGGCGGTGGACACGGTGCCCGACGCGCCGACGCTGACGTCCCCTTCGCAGTTCTCCACGGGCGTGCCGCTCTCGGTGAGCCTCACCTGGAGCGCGGCGGCGCGCGCAAACGCGTACCGCGTGCAGGTTTCCACCAGCAGCAACTTTGCCACCTTCGTGCTGAACGACTCGAACGTCACGGCCACGGCCCGCATGGTGAGCGGCTTGGCCTCCGGCACGGACTACTACTGGCGCGTGCAAGGCCGCAACGCCAAGGGCGCAGGCGCCTTCTCCTCGGTGTTCCGGTTCACCACCGGCGCGATCGCCGGCGGTGATTCGCTGCCCGGCACGCTGCAGCTCACGATTCCGTCGTACAATGCGACCAACGTGGGGACCTCCCCGACGCTGACATGGACCTCGGCGGTCAACGCGACCTCGTACCATGTGCAGGTTTCGACGAGCATTTCCATGTCCCCCCTGTTCCTCAACGACTCCAACGTGGCGACAACCTCGCGCGCGCTGACCGGACTCGGCTCCACCGCGAACTACTACTGGCGCGTGCGGGGCCGCAACGCGCAAGGCTTCGGAACGTGGTCCTCCATCGCGCGTTTCTTCGTCGCCTCGGGTGACAGCACGCCCGCGATCCCCGCGATACCCACTCTTGTCGCGCCCTCGCAATTCGCGACGGGGGTTTCTATTCCGGCGACGCTGACGTGGAATGCCGTGTCGGGCGCGACGGGTTACCGCCTTGAGGTTTCCGCCAACTCTGCCTTCTCGTCGCTGGTCTTCAGCGACACCGCCACCACGGGAACCTCGCGTTCGGTGAGCGGGCTCGCGACCAGCACGGATTATTACTGGCGCGTGCGCGCAAAAAACGCCTCGGGTTCCAGCGCCTATTCCAGCGTGTACCGGTTCACGACCGGTACCAGCTCCAGCTCGACCTGGACAGCACGCACCTCCGGCACGACGAGAAACTTGACCGCTGTCGCCACGGGATCCAACAGGGTGATCGCCGTCGGCGACGGGGGGACCATTCTGAGTAGCACGGACGGGATCACCTGGTCGGCGCGCAGTTCGGGAACGAACGGGGGGCTGACCTCTGTGGTTCGCGGAAGCAATGTGTGGGTCGCAACGGGATTCAATGGCACCATTCTGACCGCCCAGAACGACACGTCGGCATGGGTGGTCAGAACCTCCGGAACGACAGACCACCTCTACGGAGTGACTTGGACGGGTGCGCAATATGTGGCTGTCGGCTATAACGGAACAGTTATTGTCTCGCCAGACGGCATCAACTGGACGCAAAGGTCCTCCGGAACGACCAACAATCTCTATGCAGTCTCCATGCGAAACAACCAGATCCTTGCTGTCGGTGCGAATGGCGTCATCCTGAGTTCGTCGGATGCCATCACCTGGACACAGCATGCTTCCGGGACGACGTCCACCCTTTATAGCGTTCATGGCAACGACACCTTGTCTGTGGCCATCGGAGCAGACGGCACGCTGCTCACATCGCCGAACGGGACGACCTGGACGGCGCAAAATTCAGGCACCACGTGGGATTTACGCGCCATTACCAAAGAATGGTCTGCGCGTACGGCAGTCGGCCAGTTAGGATTCATCATCTCCAGCCCGACCGGAGCGACATGGTCGACCGTGATCGCCCCAACGGAATTCGCGAACACGCTCTATGGCATCGCATGGACAGGGACTCGACTCATCGCGGTGGGAGGCTCGGGTACCATCGTAACCTCGCCATGAGAATTTTGTCTTTCAGTTGAAGAACCTCGGAATAGAAGAACGTGGACAAACGGAGGGAATCATGAAAACCTGGAAACACATCATCATCCTGACGGCCTTCGTGCTGGCCGTCGTCGGCTGCGAGCTCGGCACATCCACCGGTAGCAAAGGCAACACCGCTACGGAAGATCTCTCCGAGGTCACGGGCACGCTGGTGCTGGAGGGGGGAATCCCTGCCGCCGGCGCGCAGGTTCGGGCCTACCCTGTGGACGACACGACCTCCGCGCTGGGACGCGCGGCCGTGTCCGGTCGCATGGCGACCACCGCCTCGTCCATGGCTCAGGCCGCGGACTCGGCCATGGCGAGCTCCACAGGTGCCTTTACGCTGACGAAGCTGCCGCCGGGCACCTATAACATCTCCGCGACCATCCGGCGCGGCGACACCACCTACGCGATTCAGGTGCGCGCGGTGATCACCACTCAGGGCGTGCCCGTCAACATCGGCACGCTCGCGCTGCAACTGGCGGGAAGCATCAGCCTCCAGATTTTGGCTGGAGACGTCGGCGTGCCGGGCGCGCGCTGCTTCGTGGCCGCGAGCCCGTGGGAAGGCGTGGCCGACAGCACCGGCCTCTGCGTCATCACCGGCGTCGCGCCGGGCTCCTTCCAGGTGCGCGTCTCGGCGCCCGGCTTCAACGCCGTGGTCACCGGAACGCTCACGATCACCCCGGGGCAACCCGTGGACGCGGGCCCGCGCTCGGTGTCAAACACGCCGTACGCCCCGCCGCTGGCGCCGACGCTGTTGCAACCCGGGCAGTTTGCGACCAATATCCCGCTCACTCCGGGCCTGAAATGGGCTCCTTCCGCGGGCGCCACGGGGTACCGTGTGCAGGTTTCCACGAACGCCGCGTTCTCCAGCTTCATCCTGAACGACTCCATGGTCACCGGCGACGCGCGCAACATCGGCCCACTCGCGCCCGGTGCAGCGTATTACTGGCGCGTCGCCGCGCGCAACGCGGCGGGCACAGGCCCTTGGTCGCCGGTGCGCACCTTCAACACGCTCGCCAACGACTCGCTGCCCGGCGTGCCCCAGCTTCAATCCCCCGCGCCGGGCGCCACGGGCATCGCGTTGACGCCGTCTTTGGTCTGGGGAATCGCCTCCCGCGCAAGCGCCTACCAGCTGCAGCTCGCCACGGACTCCGCGTTCACGCAAATCACGCTCAACGACACCTTGATCGGGCCGTTCACGGCCGGAACGATCTTCAATCGCACCGTGGGCCCCCTCACGGCGAACAAGGTTTACTTCTGGCGCATGCGGGCATCCAATGCCGCGGGCACGGGATCGTGGTCGCCGATCCGCAAGTTCACGACCTCCTCGGGCAACGACACGACGGTGGCAGGCTTGGCCGCGCCGACCTTGGCCGCACCCGCGCACAACGCGGTGGACTTGGCCGACTCGGTAAACCTCACCTGGGGCGCAGTGAGCGGCGCGACGGGGTATGACGTGCACTTGTCACCGGACACGTTGCTCATGACCTCCGCGTTGAAGGAAGCGACCACCAACGCGCTCATGGTGCGCGGTCTCGCCAAGGGTTCCTATTACTCCTGGCGGGTGCGGGCGAAAAACGCCTCGGGCTTCGGGCCGTTCTCGGCGGTGCGGTATTTCCGCACCAAAGGTCAGCCGGCGGATAGCGTGCCCGGTGCGCCGACGCTGACTTTGCCCTCGCAGTTCTCCACGGGCGTGCCGCTCTCGGTGAGCCTCACGTGGAACGCGGCGGCGCGAGCGACCCTGTACCGCGCGCAGGTTTCCACCAGCAGCAACTTCGCCACGCTGGTGCTGAACGACTCGAACGTCACCGCCACCGCCCGCGTGGTGAGCGGTCTGGCGCCCGGCACCGATTACTACTGGCGCGTGCAAGGCCGCAATTCCAAGGGGTCCGGTGCGTTCTCCACAGTGTTCCGCTTCACCACCGGAACGACGGGTGATTCGACGACCAATACGCCGCCCGCGACTCCGACTTTGCTCTCGCCCGCGCAATTCGCCACGGGCATAGCGATGTCTCCCGTGCTGTCATGGAACACCGTGCCGGGAGCGATGGCCTACCGTGTGCAGCTCTCCACGTCTTCGTCCTTCACGTCCTTCGTGTTGAACGACTCGAACGTGACGGCGAATTCGCGCACCGTCGCTGGTTTGGCGGCGAACACCCAGTACTTCTGGCGCGTGAGCGCCCGGAACGCCTCGGGCACGAGCGCGTTTTCGGAGGCGCGGCGCTTCACCACCGGCGCCACCGCCGGCGGCGATTCGCTCCCCGGCGCTGTCCTCCTGTCCTTGCCCGCTTGGAACGCCACGAACGTGGGGACGTCTCCGACGCTGACATGGACCGTCGCCAAGAACGCGACCTCGTATGAGGTCCAGGTCTCGACGAACATTTCCATGGGCCCCCTGTTCCTGCAGGACACCGTGACGGGAACCTCGCGGGGGCTGAGCGGGCTCGGGGCCACGGCGAACTATTACTGGCGCGTGCGGGGCCGCAATAACCTCGGCGCCGGAACGTGGTCTTCCATTTCGCGCTTCTTCGTGGCCTCGGGCGACAGCAGCCTGACCGTGCCCTCCGTTCCCAACCTCGTCTCGCCGACGCAGTTCGCGACGAGCGTTTCGGTACCGGCGACGCTGACGTGGGCCGCCGTGTCGGGCGCGGCCAGCTACCGCCTCGAGGTGTCTGCGAATTCCGCCTTCCCATCACTCGTCTTCAGCGACTCCAGCATAATCGGCACCTCGCGCTCAGTGAGTGGGCTCGCGCTCAGCACCGACTATTACTGGCGCGTGCGCGCCAAGAACGCCTCGGGTTCCAGCGCGTTCTCCAGCGTGTTCCGCTTCACGACCGGAACCGGCTCCAGCTCGGCTTGGACGGTTCGCACCTCCGGCGCGACGGTGAATCTGAACGCCGTTGCCTCGGGATCGAACAGGGCCATTGCCGTCGGCGACGCGGGGACGATCCTGCGTAGCACCGACGGGATCACCTGGTCGGCACGCAGTTCGGGAACAACCGCCGCGCTCTACGCGGTGGCCCGCAGCAACACCTTGTGGGTCACGGTCGGCGCGAACGGAACCATCCTCACCGCACCGAGTGACACCTCGGCGTGGACAACCAGAACCTCGGGAACGACGAACGCCCTCTACGGAGTGGCTTGGACGGGTTCGCAGTACGTGGCGGTGGGAGCGGCCGGAACCCTTCTCACCTCGACAGATGGAGCCACCTGGACGGCACGGACCTCCGGAACGACCCAAGCGCTGTACGCCGTCTCCGCCCGCAACGCCCAGCTCCTCGCGGCGGGCGCGAATGGCACGCTTCTTTCTTCGACGAACGCGATCACGTGGACGCAACAGGTCTCCGGGACGACATCCGCGCTTTACAGCGTACACTCCAATGACACCCTGTCGGTGGCGACGGGCGCCGGCGGCACGTTGATCACCTCGCCGAACGGGACGACCTGGACGACGCAAACTTCGGGAACCACGAGCACCTTGTATGCCGTCACCAAAGAATGGGGTGTCCGCACGGCGGTCGGCGCCGGCGGGGTGATCGTCTCCAGCCCGACAGGAACGACGTGGTCGACCGTGGCCGGCCCGACGGGATTCACAAGCCCGCTCTATGGCATCACGTGGATGGGCAACCGACTCGTCGCGGTGGGAGGCTCGGGATCCATCGTGACCTCGCAATGAGGATTCCGGTTTTCGGTTGAAGAATGTGGGGAGGGAGGAAGGGCGGGGAGCAATCCCCGCCTTTTTTACGTCCTCCTCCCGGCCCTTCCACCGCCGCGCCCCGGCAGGAATCCCCCATACCCCCCTGAATTTCTGCCGCTGGGGACATTTTCCAAACGTTTGAACGATTCAAACGTTTATTCGCATTTTTGCAAGATTTTCGATGAAATTGACCGTAGAATGAAGGAAAACGAACGGCCTCGCATGAATCCCCCCACCCCGTTCCCCCCGCGCCTCTCCGTATTCCGCTTTCTGGACGCGCGGGAATATCTGCGGCAAGCTTATGCCGCCGAGAAGCGGATCAACAAGGGCTTCTCGCACCGCTACATCGCCAAGGTGATGGGCGCCGGCTCCTCCAGCTTTTTCAAGGACGTGCTCAACGGCCGTGCCCCGCTCAATCCGGCGCGCGCGGCGCGCTTCGCGCGTCTCTTCTGCATGCCGCCCAAGGAGGCGGAGTACTTCGAGGACCTCGTGCTGTACACGCAGGCCTCCACGCCCGAGGAGAAGGAGCGTCTCCTCCGCAAGCTCACGCATGACGGCGGGGGTTCGGGGCGCGCCATTCTTGAAGCCTCGCAGATGGAGTACCTGCAGAAGTGGCATTACGCGGCCATCCGTGAATTGCTGGACGTGGTGGACTTCCGCGGCGACGACTACGAGGCGCTGGGCGCCGCGCTCGATCCGCAAATCACCGCAACCGAGGCGCGCGACGCCATCGAGCTGCTGTTGCGCCTGGAGCTTGTCAAGAAGAACGCGCAGGGGCGCTTTGAAAAAAACGGCCACGTGGTGAGCACCGGCATTCTGCCCGATCCGGAGCAGGCCAAGGCGGGCATCCGCGCCAACCTCGATCTTGCGCGGCGCGCGCTGGACGAACACCCCCCCGCCGTGCGTCCCTTCTCCTACCTGACGCTCTGCGTGTCGGAGCAAACCTTCGAGCGCGTGCGGGAGCATCTGCGCACCGTGCGCAAGGAAATTTTGGAAATGGTGGAGCGCGATTCGCAGGCCGATCGCCTGTACCAGCTCAACCTGCAATTCTTCCCGCTATCCGGATCCCAAGCCCGGAGGACGCCATGAAGTCGCGCCGCAAAATCGGGATGCTGCCGGGCTGGGCGTTGGTCACCCCGATCCTCGTGCTCTTGGCCGGAAGCTGCGACTTCGGGGATCCCATCACAACCGCCCCGACCGAGGTGGAAGGCATCACGGGCGCTTTGGTGGTGACGGGGGGATCCCCTGCATCCGGCGCGCTGGTCAGGGTGTACTCCGCAAGCGCGGCGACAAGCGCCCGGTTGGGCGCAAAAGCCGCAGCCGCCCTGTCCGACCTTGCCCTCGACTCGGTGCTGGCCAACGGTGCGGGCAAGTTCAGCTTCCCCGACCTACCCGACGGCACCTACAACCTCACCGCCAGCGCGTACCGAGGCGACACGACTTTCGCCATTTATTTGAAGGGCATCGTGGTCGTGGGCGGCGTTGATCTCGGCACCGACACGCTGGAGCGCGCGAGCAAGGTTTCGGTGCATGTGAACGCCGCGAGCGGCGGAGGTGCCGTCGTGGGCGCGACCTGCAGCGCCGCGCAAGGGGCGTGGCAGGCGACCAGCGACAGCACGGGCACCTGCACGCTCACAGGCGTGGCACCGGGCACTTATCAGGTCACCGTCACCCACGGTTCGTATCAGGTTTCCGTCTCGGCCGACGTCACCGTCGCGCCGGGCACCCCGTCCGCCGATGTCGCGGTGGTCGTGGTGGGCAACACCAGCCCCACCCCGGCGGCGCCGCTGCTTACGTCGCCGGTTTCCGGCGCCACCGGCGTCGCCCGCGCGCAAAGCCTCAAGTGGCACAAGGTGTCGGGCGCGACCTCGTATCACGTGCAGGTTTCCACCGATACCGTCTTCACAAATCGCCTGCTGAACGACTCGGGCTTCGCCGACACCACGCGGGTGACCGGCACCCTGGCCTATGACACGCGATACTATTGGCGAGTGCGCGCCAAGAACGCATCCGGCGTCAGCCCGTGGTCCGCGATCTGGAGCTACAGGACGGAGACCATCCCCGTGACGCTTGGCGGCGCGAAACTGGTCGCCTATTGGGATTTCGATGAAGCTTCGGGAACCACCCTGACCGATCGCACGGGCAAGGGACATACCGGAACGATCCTGAACGGCACGTGGACGACGGGCATTCGGGGAGGCGGCCTGACCTTCAACGGAGCCTCGACGCGCGTCACCTTCGCGCACAAGGCGGACCTCAATCTCCGGCAATTCACGTTGTCCGCGTGGATCAAGACCTCGCTGCTCGACAACGAGGGCCAGGTGATCCTGTCCCGGCAAACCGCATCCGGGCTCTCCGCACCGTGGAACTACCGCCTCACGGTCAGCGGCTCCATTCCCGCGGACGGCGTCCTGCCGGGACGCGTCAACATGGATCATCTCACCCTCCCCACCCCGACGCGCGGCCACAGCACCGGCCGCACCTTGGTGACCGACGGGCAATGGCACCATGTCGTCGGCATCGCGCGGGGAACGAACGTCGAGGTGTACGTGGACGGGAAGCTCGATACCGTGGCGCCGATGGGCGCGGTGCCGGACACCACAAGCCTCGAACCGCTCCTGATCGGCGCCTCGATGGCCCACCCGAACAACGCGCGCTTCAACGGCCAGATGGACGAGATTCGGATTTACGATGCGGCCCTTTCTGCGACCCAAGTGGACTCACTGTACAAGGCCTTCTCCTCCGGAACGGGGGGCGCCGTGTCCACAGCGCCGCTCTCGCCTTCACTCGCCTCACCCGCGCACGGCGCGACGGGCGTGACCCGCCCACTGTATTTTTCATGGCTCGCCTCGGCCGGCGCGACCTCGTACCGCATCCAGGCCGCCGAGGACTCCACGTTCACCACCCTCGTGCTGAACGATACCGCGGTGGGAACCACCTACCGCGACACCCGGCTCGGGCCCAATCGCACCTATCACTGGCGTGTTTCCGCGCGTAACGCCGTCGGCTCCAGCGTTTGGTCCGCATCCCGCATACTCACGACCGCCGTGGCGGGTGATACCACCCCGCCGGGACCGTATCCACTCTTGGCGGAGCCCGCGCAAAACGCCGTCAACGTGAGTCTTGTGCCGGTGATGCGTCTCTCCAATGCGGGCGGGCGGCAGGGATACTTCCTTTTTCAGGTCGCGTTGGACTCGCTGTTCACCCAGATCGTGGTACACGACTCCCTGGCGATGTGGGGTGCCGTGTTCTCGCCGTCAGCGGGATTCGGGCACTCCGTGGGACCTCTGAAACGCGCGACCACCTACTACGGACGAATCATCTGCGGCAACTGGGCGGGCATCTCCGTGACCCCGACCCACCGCTTCAGGACTCTGGAGAATCCGTAAGGATCCGGTAACGAACATAAGGGGCGGAGAGGCCCGCCCCCGGAAGGGGGCAAGGCGGGGTTCCAACGGGGCCCCGCTTTCTTTTCGCTGGTGATGGAAGCGCCGACGCCGCGGCGCAGCGCGTCAGATCGTCTTGACCAGCACGCGGGAATTCCGCGTGGGATTCCACGTCTTCCGCCGGGCGGCGGGAAGCGAGGACACCGGCGCGTCACGGAAGCCCATGCGCAGGAAGAAGTCGCTGGTTTGCGTGGTGAGCAGGAACACCCGTTTGACGCCCTGCTTGCGCGCACGCTGCATGAGGTAGTTCACGATCTTGCCGCCCGTGCCCCGCCCGGCATACGCGGGATCGACCACCAGCGCCGAAAGTTCCGCCGCGCCCGGACCGATGGGCTTGAGCGCGCCGCACCCGTGCAGGGCCTCGTCCACCTTGTACACGGTGTAGTGGTCGAGATCGCGGCCGAGATCCTCCGCCGTGCGCTGCACGAGCACGCCCGCGTCCACGTAGGGCTGCATGATGCGCAGGATCTCGGGGATGTCCGAAGCCTGCGCGGGGTGGACGTGATCGTACCCGTCCTGATAGAACATGGTCCCCTGCCCCGCGCTGCTGAACACTTCCTGCAGCACGATGCCGTCCCGCGCGCCGCCCACCACGTGGACGCGCTCCACCCCGCCCTCGAGCGCCTTGAGCGCGAGCGTGATGAGTTCGCGGGCGGCGGGCTTGAGGGCCTTGGGATAGTCGTGCAGAAGGGATTCGCCCTCCTTGCGGTCGAGGTTGGAGAACAGCCCGGCGCGCAGCTCGTCGGGCTCGGCGAAGGGGCAGTCCACGACGGGCACGCCGGGCTGCTCGCCCACGAAGAACAGCTTCGTCGCCTTGAGCGCGCGCGCCACGGCCACGGCCAGCTCGCTGCTGTTCAGGTTGTAGTCCTGACCCACGGCGTTCCAGCCGATGTTGGAGACGATGGGGATGAGCCCGTCGTCGAGCATGCCGCGCATGAGCCCGGTGTCGATTTTTTCGACGCGGCCCGTGTGCTTGTAGTCCACACCGTCCACCACGCCCAGAGCGCGGGCGCGCACCCAGTTGCCCACGACGCCGTGCGCGGCGTTCTCCGCCAGCAGCGAGAGCAGGGCGTTGGCGATGCTCGACGCGCCCAGCTTCACCAGCGGCATGGCCTCGGCGGTGGTCACGCGCACACCGTTCACGGCACGCGTCTTGATGCCGTACTTGGAGAGCACGGCGTCAATGGAGGTCTTCGCGCCGGGCACAAGCACCACCCGGATGCCGGTCTGGTGCAGAAGCACGATGTCGCGCACCAGCAGCGGAAACAGCGGCCGGTTCATGAGCGCGTCGTCGAGCTTGATCACGAACACCTGTCCGTGATAGCGGCGCAGGTAGCCGAACACCTCGCGGATGGCCTGGATGGATCCTTCGGGGCGCGGCGTGGCCGTGAGAGCTTTGGAAGCCGACTTCGCCACGACTTTCGCGGCAACCTTCGGAACTTTCTTCGGGGTCTTCACCGCCGCAGTCCTCGCCTTCGGGGCCGGTTTCGGTATTCGCTTCGGCGTCCGCTTCGATGTCCGTTTCGACGTCTTCACGCAGTCCTCCCCGTGATCCGCAGGGCTTCCCGCGGATGCGAGACCTCTCCGGCGGCGTAGCGCAGGAAGGCCCGATGATACTCCAGCACGGGGCCGAGCACGCCATGCCCCGGCTTGGCGAGCTCGGCTTCCCAGTGTGCGAAATGCCCGATTGAGTACACCGCTGAATCGGGAGCCAGCCCGAGTTCCGTGGGCTCGAAGTACACCGTGCGAATCGTCCCATCGGCCAACACCTCCCACACCTCGGTCTCCTTGTGGAGCACGAGATCGGGGGTTCCGTGGTTGCCCAGCACGATCTTGGCGGACACGCCCCTCCGGGCGAGATGCTCGCACATGCGATCCGTGTAGTTGCGATGCGAAATGCCGAGCACCAGCGGCCTGTCCGCCCACGGGTTCAGCAGCTTTTCGGCGGTGTGCAGGCATGAGCGGAAGCCGAGCTCGCCCCGGATCTTCCTCAGGCTCCGCAGTTCGGGAACGAGGTCGTTGCTTTCCACCACCCGCATGGCGGCGGGAGCGTGCGGCGCGCCGCAGCAGCCCGCGTCATGGAAGGCCGTCAAGAGCGCCCACGTGCCGTCCCAGGAGGCCCGGTTGCGCGAGAGCACGGGTTCGCTGCGCACCACGCCGACGGGCAGGCCCTCGACGGCGAGTTGCGCGGCCGCCAACAACGAGGCGTAGCCGCCCTTGCGCGGCGTGTCGGACGCGAGGTTGAGCACGAACCCGCCGGGCGGCAGGGCCGGAACCGCCGCCGGCTGCCGTTCCAGAAAGCAGGCCATGAGCCCGTCGAGCTCGTCCGGGCTGAGCTCCTTGATGCGCAGGGCCTGCAGGAAGGCTCCGGCCTGGGATTCGGCAAACCCCCCGGCCAGCAACAGCGAGAACGCGGCGTGCGCCTCGGCCCGCTCCATGGACTTCAGCAAGGTGCGGCCCTTGCCGACCTTGCGGACGTACGCGCCGGCATCGACCTGGACAGCCGACGAGGCCGGGGTGGCGGACGGGGAAACCCCCGGGATAGCCTGCGGTTGCGCGGTCATGGGAAGTACCTTAAAACTAGTAGAACCCCCAGAACCCCCGAGTACAACCCTCGAAGGACCCCGGGTTTCCCATGAACGCAAAACCCGACGCCCCCACGCCCCGATACGACAACTTCCAGCGCGGCGCCTTCCTCTTGGCTCTGGCCGCCATTACGCTCGGCTTCCTGTATGTCATTCGGCATTTCCTGCTCATGCTCTTCCTGTCAGCGGTGTTCACGGGGATGGCCTATCCGCTTTTCGAGTGGCTGGCACGACGCGTGCGCAATCGCCCGCTCGCCGCGGGGATCACCATCCTTTTGCTCACACTGGGTTTCCTTGTCCCGCTCGGCAGCATCGCCTTCGCCGCGTACCAGCAGGCGCTCGACCTGTGGAACGCCGGGGCGCACATCAAGCTGCTCGCCGCCGCCACGCACGTGGGCGATGACCTCCGCCGCGTGCTGCCCGCGCAGCTCGCAGGCTTCTACCCCACCCCGGACGAGTTCGCCGCCGCGGGCGATCGCCTGCTCTCGCATCTGGGAAACCAGGCCGGCGGGTGGATCGCCGGGGCCGCCAACACCGTGCTCAAGGCGCTGCTGATGCTCCTGTTCATGTTCTACTTCTTTCTCGACGGGCCGCGCATGCTCGAGCGCATCGTGCGCTGGACGCCGCTCCCCGACGGCTACGAACGCGCGTTGTTCGCCCGCTTCCTGGTGGTGGGGCGCGGCGCCTTCCTCGGAATCTTCGTCATCGGCGCCATCCAAGGCCTGCTCACCGGACTCCTGCTCTGGGCCACCGGCGTGCCCTCGCCGGTGTTCCTCGGCGTGCTCACCATGCTCGCCTCCATCCTCCCCGCCGTGGGCGCGGGACTGGTGTGGGCGCCGTCCGCGCTGTACCTCGTGCTCACGGGGCATTTCGTCGCGGCGTTGGTGGTGGTGGCCGTGGGCGTGCTGGTGATCTCCACGGTGGACAATTTGCTGCGCCCCCTCGTGGTGGGCAAGACCATCCAGATGCACGACAGCATGGTGCTTGTCTCCACGCTCGGAGGCCTCATCGTGTTCGGGCTTCCGGGATTCATCATCGGGCCCATCCTCGCGGCGCTGTTCCTCAGCAGTTGGACGGTGTTCGGCGACATGTTCCGCGACGAGCTGGAGAAAAATCAGAACGCGTGAGCACCGGGCGCCTTGGCAGCCGCGTTCCGTAGGGGCCGCAGGCGCGATGCTGCCGTGGGCGCATCCCTCACCCCCGCCCCTCTCCCGGAGGGAGAGGGGTGTCCGGTCAACCCGCTCTGAGCTTGTTCTGTGTTGGCTAAAGGCTAATGGCTAACGGCTAACAGCTACCTTTCCCTCCCCATGCGCCTCTTCGCTCTTTCCGATCCGCATCTCTCCTTCGGGGTCGAGGGAAAATCCATGGACCGCTTCGGCACGGAGTGGGTGAACCACCCGGCCAAGATCGAAGCGGCGTGGCGCGCCGTCGTGGGTCCGCGCGACGTCGTGGCAGTGCCGGGTGACATCAGCTGGGGCAAGAAGCTGCCCGAGGTGATGCCCGACCTCGAATGGCTCGACCGGCTTCCGGGCATTAAGGTGATCCTCAAGGGCAATCACGACCTGTGGTGGCCGACCAATGCGGTGCTGGAGCGGGAGCTGCCGCCGAGCCTTCGCTTCGTGCACAACAACCATGTGACGGTGGGGCCGTATGTGTTCTTCGGCGCGCGACTGTGGGATACGACGGAGTATTCGCTGTTCGACCTTATCGCTTGGGACCCGAATAAGGGCCCCATTCCCGGGGTGAAGGTGGGGGAAAACCTGCGGAAGCAGGAGGAGATTTACGATCACGAATTGCATCGGCTGCGCCTGAGCCTCGCGGGGCTCCCCGAGGGGATCCGCATCGCCCTGACCCACTATCCTCCGCTCGACCATTTGCTGAACCCGTCACGCGTGTCGGCGATGTTCGAGTCGGTGGGCGCGAAGCACGTGATCTTCGGGCATATCCATTCGGTGAAGTCGGAATGGATCGGCAAGGCGTTCGGAGTGCTGAACGGGGTCGAGTACCACCTGACAGCGTGCGACTATATCGGGTTCACGCCGAAATTGATTTTCGAAAATACCGTATGATGTAGGGGCAAATAATTATTTGCCCCTACACGCCAATCGCAAATCAATTTCGCAACACCACAATCGCGCGCGCCAGCAAATCCGCCGCGATTTCGTCGAGCAGCGGCCAGCCCTTGTCCATCAGGTGCAAGAATCCATCCTCAACCCGCGCATAACCGGCGGCTTCGAGGCGCGCGAACACGGGTGGATCCCACGTGACGCCGTGATCCCGTTCGACATCAGCAAGTGAGAACCCGCGCGCCTGACGCAGACCGAGCGACACCGCCTCGGTGAGCCGCGCCGCGTCATCGAGTTCATCCCACTCGCGGGCGGAGTCGTCGAATCCAGCATCGCCCCACGCGAGGTAATCCTCCAGCAGGCGCGGGTTCATCCAGCGGCGGCGGCCGTCGAAGCCGTGCGCGCCGGGTCCGAAGGCCAGCCACTTCGCCCCGTTCCAATAGCCTTGATTGTGGCGGCACTCCTGTCCGGCGCGCGCGAAGTTCGAGACCTCGTAGCGCCCCAAACCCTCACGGGTAAGCAGGGCGACCCCCTCCTCGTACATGCTCTGGTACGTGTCGCCTTCAGGAAGCGTGAGGCGACCCGCCTTGTGCAGCTCGTCGAACTTTGTGCCTTCCTCGATGGTGAGCCCGTAGAAGGAGACGTGATCGGGCCGATACACGAGAAGGCGTCCGAGGCTCGCGAGGAAACGCTCCGGCGTTTGGCCGGGGAGCCCGAAGATGAGGTCCGCGCTCCAGCGAAGGCCTGTTTGCGAGGCGAGCAGCTCGAGCCCGGACTCGGCGGTTTCGGGAGTATGCACGCGGCCGAGCATGGTCAGCTCGTCCTGATGGAAGCTTTGCACGCCCATGCTAACACGGTGGAAGCCCAGGGCGCGCCACGCCTGCAGTTTGTCGTGCGTGAGGCTGCTGGGGTTGGCCTCCAGCGTCATCTCTTCGACCGAGGACAGATCGAAGTTCGCCTTCAGCCGCGCGAGCACGTCCTCGAGGTAGCGGACGGGAACGACGGACGGTGTGCCGCCGCCGAAGAACACCGTGGAAACCTTCGCGCCGCGAAACTCTCCCTCCCCCGCGCGATCGATCTCACGGAGCGCGACGTCAAGCCACTTCTTCTGCGTGACGGCCGGGCTCTCCCAGCTCGCGAAATCGCAGTAGTGGCACTTCTTTTCGCAGAAGGGAACGTGGACATAAAGTTGGAGGGACATCGGAGATAAAGGTAGAAGTCACATGCGCCCGGGTTCGGGAAAACGCCCCAGACTCCCCGCGACCTTCCCTCTACCGCGAATTCCACACGTCCAAAACCTTCCCCCGCAAGTCCATCGGCTCTCGTCCTTCGGGCACCACCACCACCTTGCCGTTCATCAACCTTAGCGTCAGCGGGCGGACGTAGGCGGGGTGCGGGCGAACGAGGGGCGCGATGGAGACGGCGTTGGGATCGCTCATGCGATAGTACATGAGATTCCCCGCCGGCGGCGAAACCGCGCGCGCGGCGTCGGCGTTCTCGGGCCAGGTCTCCCAGCGCAGCGCATGCACTACCGCCGGGTTCGACGACGAACGCACGCTCGTCCAGTTTACCTGCATCTGCAGCGGACTCCCGGTGGACGTGCTGTTCACCACGCGATACGCCGTGTCCAGCGCCTTGGGCCAGTACGTGTCAGGTAGCACTTGAGTGGACGCAAGCGTCACCGGGTCGAGCACCATCACGCCGCGACCAAGTTGCCAATGCGAGTACCATTGTGTGAGACGGCCGTCGGGTTGCAACGTGACGGGCCCGAGCTGGATCTGGATGACCAGGCTCCCCTGCCCGCCGAAGCTCCAGCGGTACGGCCAGCTTGTGGTTTTGCGAACCACCCACGTTCCATTCTCCAGTCGTGCGTTGTAGCACTGGGTGTAGCCTCCGGCCACGGTGGAGTCGAACTTGTGGTAGGTGATGATGGGGCGGTTCTGGGCGTCGAAACCGATTTGGCCGCGGTTGATGAGGCCCGCGTACTGAGGCACGTTGTCCACGATCACGCCGGGATTGTTGTCGAAGGAAATAGGCAAAGTCACCGACGCGCCCGAAGAGGTGAACCACGTCGTGAGGTTTCCCGACTTGATGTAGCTCACGCGGTGCGTGGTGGCCGCGTCCGAGGTCGCGCGCCAGAACCAGAACAGGTGATACCATCCGTCGGGACCCGCCACCGGCCCTGCATCGTTGTCGCCGAAGTACACACTGCGCGTGCCCGTCGTGCTCGAGCCGCTGAACAGGTTGGTGGAGAGCAGGCGGCTCCACGTCTTGGTGTCCGGGTTCCACTTGTTGATGAGATGATTGCCGCTGCCGCTGCCGCCGTCGCGGTGAATGAAGGCCAGGTCCCCGTTCACGGCCTTCACGAACACCGGATAAGTCACGCTGGTTTCCTGCGTGCCGATCATGCTCGTCACCTGCACGATGCTGTCGATTTCCCCCGGCACGTTCGAGCGCCAGTAGCGAAGGGGGTTGTTGTGCATGTTCCCGGCGATGTGGATCAAGCCTTGCGCGTCGATCACCATCGTGATGGAGTTGTGACTGTCCCAACCCACGGTGGCGGCCGCGCCCGTCAGGGTTTTGCTGCGCCATACGCCCCCGGGTGGCTTCATGGCCACCACGATTTGGCGCGTGTTGCCGTGGTAATACGCCGCGTACAGGCTGTCGCCCTTGGCCACAAACGCAAAGTCCACCGGATGCCCCGACCACACCGGACCGACCAGGCTGGAATCGACGGCGGTGACGCGCTGCTGCCCGAAGGCGGCGACGGAGAAAAGAGTGACAAAGGCAAGAATGCGAAGAATCGGGATGTTCGACATGTGTCGAAATCTAGCGCGAAAGCGAGAGAAAATGTCGTTAAAACACAAGTGCGGACGCGTCGGTGAACGCGTTCCGTATGGGCCAACCGCGTATGCTGCCGCAGGCACAGCCCTCACCCCCGCCCCTCTCCCGAGGGGAGAGGAGAGCTTGGGCACCCCGTCCCAACGATGTCAAAAAAAACGGGGACCCCGAAGGATCCCCGCTTTCCCGTGTTTTCCGTTTCCGTTTTCCGAACGCCGTCAGTCCGCCTGGTTGCGCAGGAAGGCCGGCGTCTCGTAATCGATATCCGGTTCCGCGTCGGCCTTGCCGTTGCCGAACAACCCGTTGAACAGGCTGCTGGCGCGGGCCGCAACCGGGGTCTGCTCCGGCGCGGGGCGCTCCTCGTTCGCGGGACGCGGCGAGGGTACGAACGCCGGACGCGCCGCCGGACGGGCACCGAACGGCACCTTGCCCGGAACGCCCACCGGGCCGTCGTCGAGGCGCGAACGCTGCTCGGGGGCCTGAGGCAGGAGCGACTTCTCGGACCGCTCGGGCGTTGAAGCCTCCGCGACCGATTCGGACTTCGCCTCCGCGGGTGCGGGTGCGGCCGGAGCCTGGGGCGCCGGCGTCGCGAACGACACCGGAGCGGGCGCCGCCGTGGGACGACGGAACATTTCGTGCGCCGGACGCACCTTGGTCATGGGCGCGCCGAAGCCCGTCGCGATCACCGTGACGGCGATCTCGTCGGTCATCTCCGGCTGGATCACCGTGCCGAAGATGATGTTGGTGTTCGCCTCGGTGCCGATGGCCTCGTACAAGAAGTTCATGGCCTCATGCACTTCGTCCAGCGACATGTCCTCGCCGCCGGTGATGTTGACGAGCACGCCCGTCGCCCCGGCGATGTTGACGTTGTCGAGCAGCGGCGAATGGATCGCCTTGTCGGCGGCGATCTGGGCGCGGTTCTCACCCTTCGCCGTGCCGGTCCCCATGAGGGCGTCGCCGCCCTGGGCCATGATGGTGCGCACGTCGGCGAAGTCCACCTGGATGTCGCCGTGGCCGAGGATGATCTCCGAGATGCCGCGCGTGGCGGAGCTCAGGATCTCGTCGGCGATGGTGAAGGCCTTGCGCAGCGGCGTGCCCTTCTCCACCACCGAGAGCAGCTTCTGGTTCGGCACCACGATCACCGTGTCGGCGGCGCGGCGCAGGCCCTCGAGTCCGGAGTGCGCGTTTCGGTCGCGCACGGGGCCTTCCCACTGGAACGGCTTGGTGACCACGGCCACCGTGAGAATGCCCATGGAACGGGCGATCTCCGCGACCACGGGGGCCGCGCCGGTGCCGGTGCCGCCGCCCATGCCGGCGGCGATGAACACCATGTCGGCGCCCTCGAGCAGGTCGCGCAGGCGATCCGCGTCCTCCTGCATCGAGAGCATGCCCTTCTGCGGATCGGCGCCCGCGCCCAGCCCCTGGGTCAGCTTGGAGCCGATCTGGACCTTCACCTCGGCGCGGCTTTTCTGCAGCGCCATGGCGTCGGTGTTGAGGGAGATGAACTCCACGCCCTGCAGGCCGGAGTCCACCATGCGGTTGATGGCGTTGCCGCCGGCACCGCCCACGCCGATCACCTTGAGTTTGGCGATGGGCTTTTCCTTGTTGTCGAGTTCGAACATCATGAGGCGCTCCTTTCGGAAGGTTGGGAAACGGGGAACGGGAAAACGACGGGGGACATCATACGGGTCATCACACGTACCTCTTGAACCACTCCACGGCCTTGCCCCACAGGTCGCCGAAGCGATCCTTGCCGGGCAGCGCGGCGTCGTCCTTGCCCTCGGCGCGGCGCAGCAGGCCGTACTGGACCAGGCCGACGCCGGTGGCGTGCGAGGGCGACGAGGCGGACTCGGTGAGGCCGCCGAAGCCCCGGGGGCCGGCCACCTTCACGGGCATGCCGAACACCTGCTCGGCCAGCTCCGCCGCGCCGTGCAGCTGCGAGCAGCCGCCGGTGAGGATGATGCCGGCCCCGAGGGTGTCGAGGTAATGGTTCTTCTGCAGCTCACGCAGGGCGAGGGTGAAGATCTCGCGCATGCGCGGCTCGATGATGGAGGCCAGCACGGCGCGGCTCACCTCGCGGTCCTCGCGGCCGCCCACGCCGGGCACCGCGATGTAGTCGCCGTCGCCGGCGCCGCCGCGGAGGCAAGTGCCGTGGGTGCGCTTGATCTCCTCGGCGCGCTCCAGCGGGGTGCGGATGCCGATGGCCAGATCGTTGGTGACGTTGCGCCCGCCCAGCCCGATGCTGGCCGTGTGGCGCACACTGTCCTCCACGAAGACGATGACGTCGGTGGTGCCGCCGCCGATGTCGATGACCGCGCAGCCGAGCTCCCGCTCGTCGTCCTCGAGCACGGCGTAGGAGGAGGCCAGCGGCTCCAGCACGATGCCGGCCACGCGCAGCCCCGCCTTCTCGACGCTCTTCTGCAGGTTCTGCACCGAGGTGATGGCGCCGGTGACGATGTGGACGTCGCCCTCCAGGCGCACGCCGGACATGCCCACCGGATCCTTGATGCCCGGCTGCTCGTCCACCACGAAGTCCTGCGGGATCACGTGCAGCATCTCGCGGTCAAGCGGAATGGCCACGGCGCGCGCCGCCTCGATCACGCGGTCCACGTCGGGGCGGGTGATCTCGTTGTCGGAGCGCGACACGGCGATGACGCCGCGGCTGTTGATGGACTTGATGTGATCGCCGGCAATGCCGACGTACACCGAGGCCACGTCCACGCCCGCCATCAGCTCGGCCTCCTCGACCGCCTTCTGGATGGACTTCACTGTCTTGTCGATGTTGATCACCACACCCTTGCGCAGCCCGTCGCTCGGGCTCGAGCCGACGCCCACGATCTTCAGATCGCCGTTCGGGCCCGCCTCGCCGATGATCACGCCGATCTTGGTGGTGCCGATATCCAGGCCCACGATGGGACTACTCATGGATCTTCCTCCCGCTTGTTCTGTCAATGCACATACGCATACCCCTCCACCCGCAAATCCACCGTGGCGCCCTCGGGCCATGTCTCCCGCTCGCGCGCCATCAAACCGGCCAGATGCCCCAGCGATCCCTCCCCGTTGCAGTCCACGCGCAGGCGCACGCGTCCGTCGCGCCAATACACATCCGCTTCGCCGCCCGCGCCGCGCAGGGCCAGCTGCGAGAATCCGGCGAAGAGATCGGGATGGGCCGCGCGCACGTCCGCCAGCCACGCCGCCGCACGCCGTTCGGCCGCGCGCGGGGCGCCGCGCCCTTCCAATACCGGAACGTCTTCCGGAAAAGCTCCGGCGAAAGGCATCCAGACTCCGGAGGGCGTGAGCCCAAGCCAGCGCCCGCGCGCATCGCGCTTCGCCGCCACGGCTTCGGCCTCGCGCACTGTGACGCGAAGGCGACCGCCCGGCAGATAGCGCACGCTGGCCGCCTCGATGCCCGGCAAGGCGAGCAGCGTCTTGCGCGCGGCGGCGAAGGGAACCTCGTGCATGCGCTGGCCGACCTCGAGCCCGGCGCCCGCGAGCAGGCGGGGCGCGCTCCAATGCCGATTGCCTTCCACCTCGATGCGCGAGACGGTGAGCCAGGCGCCTTGCCCATAGCCGCGCGCGCCCAAGGCGCCGGCGATGACGCATACCAATAGGACGGCGCCGGAAATCACGGCCGCACGGCCACGCGGGATGCGCGGGCGCGGCATGTTGCGGAGCAGCGCGCGGCGCGGCTTCGGAACCGGACGGCGGCGGTTCTTTTTGGGTCCGACGCGAATCATGCCACCGCCTCCAGAATCGCAGGAGCCAGAGCGCCCACGTCGCCCGCTCCCATCGTCAGGCACACGTCACCGGGACGCAAGGTCGCCGCCACGACGGCGGCCGGATCCTCACCCGGGGCGAGGTAGCGCGCGGCGGCGTGACCAAGGCGTGCGGCTTCGCGCACAATCAAATCGCCCTCCACGCCGGGAATGGGGGCTTCGCGCGCGGCGTACACCGGCAGCACGAACAGGAGGTCACAGCCCAGGAACGCGCCTGCGAACTCCGCTCCGAGATCCTGGGTGCGCGAGTACAGATGCGGCTGGAACACCACGGCGAGACGCGCCGAGGGCGCGGACGCGATGGGACGCGCCGCGCGCAACGCGGCGGAGACTTCAGCGGGGTGGTGCGCGTAGTCGTCGAGCACGGTGACGCCGCCGCGCGCGCCCACCGTCTCAAGACGGCGTCGCATGCCGGGGAAGGCGGCCAGTCCCGCAGCCACCGCCTCGAAGGGCACGCCTTCCTCCATCGCGAGAGCCGCGGCGGCAAGTGCGTTGGCCACGTTGTGCGCGCCGAACACGCGCAGCGACACCGTTCCGAGCTCGACACCGTCGCGGCGCAGCCGGAACGAAGCGCCCTCGGCTCCTGTGCGCATGTCCCGCGCGTGATAGTCCCCCGCGGCCAGACCGAAGGTGCGCATGCGGCAGGAAACGCGCTCGGCGACGCGACGCACGCCGACATCCTCCACGTTCAGCACCGCCGTGCCGTGGAAGGGAAGCGCATCCAGGAAATCGACGAAGGCGTCGTCGATGGCCGTCTGGGTACCGTAGTAGTCGAGGTGATCGGCGTCCACATTGGTCACCACCGCAGAAACGGGACGCAGCGAGAGAAAGGCCCGATCATATTCGTCGGCCTCCACGGCGAAGAACTCGCCGCGACCCGCATGGCCGGGCTCGCCGCCCTTCCACGCCGCGCCGGCAGCCCAGCCGGGATCGGCGCCCGCCGCCTGCAGGATATGGATGAGCATGCCGGTGGTCGTGCTTTTGCCGTGCGTGCCCGCGACGGCGAGGCCGTGGCGGCGCGCCAGCACCATGCCCAGCATTTCGGCGCGGCGCACCACGGGAATGCCGCGCGCGCGCGCGGTTTCAAGCTCCGGGTTGCGCGGATCGACCGCTGCGGTATAGATCAGTGCGTCGCAGTCGGCCGCGATATTCTCCGCTGCGTGGCCGAGGGACACTGGAATCCCGAGACCGCGCAGATGCTCCACGGCAGGGCCGGCGGCGCGGTCGGAGCCGCGCACGGCGAACCCCTGCCCGTGCAGCACGGCCGCCAGGGCGCTCATGCCCGACCCGCCGATGCCGGTGAAGTGCAGGCTGCGAAGGCGCGCGGAAGGCTTCATGCGCGGCTCCTCGAGGGGGTGCCACCGCGCGGCGGGGGCACGAACGGACGCAGCGGCGAGGCGCGACGGGCCGAGCGCCACACCAGCGGCGGTGACGGCTCGGTGGACGGGGACGCCGACCCGCTGATGTTCAGCAGGATACCCATGCCCAGCAGGTTGGCGATGAGCGAGGTCCCGCCGTACGAGACGAACGGCAACGGCTGGCCCGTGGTCGGGAACAGCTTCACGCACACGCCCACATGCACGATGACGTTGAGGGCGATGGCCGCGGAGAGACCGGCGGCCAGCAGCCCGCCGAAGCGATCGGGGCATCCCCGTGCCACGCGCAGGCCGCGCCACACCACCAGTCCAAACAAGGCCAGCACGGTCAAGGTGCCCGCGAACCCAAGCTCCTCGCCGAGGATGGCGAACACGGTGTCGGTGAAGGGCATGGGCAGATAGCCGAGCTTCTGCGTGCCCTCGCCGAGCCCCGTGCCGAACAATCCGCCGTTACCCAGACTGATCAGCGCCTGCTTGCTCTGGTGCGAACTCGCCGTGTTCGCCGCCGGATCGAGAAAGGCGAGCACGCGCTTCATGCGATATGCGCTGGAGAAAAGCAGCGCCACCATCGCCGGCACGCCCATCGCCGCGAGCAAAGCGAGATGACGCATGCGGGCGCCCGCGGCGAAGATCATGGCCGCCGTGATGCCGGTCAGCATCAGCACCATGCTGTAGTTGGGCTGGAGGATGATCAACGTGGCCACGACGCCGGGCACGACGAGCGAGGCCATGAGACCCGACCCGAAACGATGCATCTCCGGCGCCTTCTCCGACAAACGACGCGCGAGGTACACGATCAAGGCGACCTTCGCCAGCTCCGAGGGCTGGATGCCGAACACCCAGCGGCTCGCGCCGTTGACGCTGCCCGCGCCCGAAATCAAAATCCATGCGAGCAGGGCCACGGACACACCCAAGAGCGGACGCGAGAGCTTCTCCCAGGCGCGATAAGGCACAAGCATCCCGACCAGGAAGGCGATGAGTCCCACGATCACCTTTTTGAGGTGCTGGGTGAGATAGAACGAATCGGGAAGGCCCTTCACGGCGGCCAGCGGCGCGGACGAGCTGTAGATCAGCACCATGCCGATGCCCACCAGCGACAGCACGCCCATGCACAGCGGCACGTCGAAGCGCAAACCCTTCCGCGACATCGCTAGTCCCTCCCCGTCCCGATGCGCGAACCTGTACGCTGCGCATCTCGCAATGCATCCGACACGCGCTCCAGGCGCATGCCGCGCGACCCCTTCACGAGCACGGTGTCACCCGGCGACAAAAAGGCGGTCAAATCGGCCATCATCGCGTCGAAGTCCGCGTAGTGACGCGAGCTGCCGCGCGGCATCCCCTTGGAGCGCGCCGCCTGTAGCAGATGGCGGCTTTGCGGTCCCAAGGTGAACAGCGCGTCCACGCCCATCTCCACGAGGTAATGCCCCGTCTCGGCGTGCAGGCGCGCCGAATCGGCGCCCAGCTCGAGCATGTCGCCCAAGACCGCCACGCGCCGCCCGCGCGTTCCCATCGCGGCGAGCGTCGCCAATGCCGAGCGCACCGAAGAGGGGTTGGCGTTGTAGCAATCGTCCAGCACGGTCACACCGTGGATGCGGCGCACCTGCATGCGCCATTTGGGCGGCGTGAAGGACGCGAGCGCGGCGGCGATTTCGGACTTGGGCACGCGCAGGCGAAGGCCCACGGCGATGGCGGCCAACGCGTTGTACACGTTGTGCAAGCCCGGCATCGTCAGGCGGAAGCGCGTGCGACCGACGCGGAATTCCGCGCAGCCGTCCTCGTCGAAGCGCAAGTCGTCCGGTCGAACCGTGCCGCGGTGCACGCCGAAGGTTACCAGACGCACTTTTGCGGGCGGGCGGAAGTCGGCCAGATACGGATCGTCGATGTTGAGGAACAGCGTCCCGCGACCATCGGGGAAACCCGCGATGATCGAGAGCTTCTCGTCGCGGATGCCCTCGCGATTGCCGAAGGCCTCGAGGTGCGCAAAGCCGATGTTGGTGACCACCGCCATGGTGGGCGCACCCGTTTGGCTGAGCGCGCGAATCTCACCGGGATGGTTCATGCCCATCTCCAGCACCGCGTAACGGTGCGAGGAGCGAAGACCGAACAACGTCAGCGGAAGTCCGACGTGATTGTTGTAGTTCCCCTCGGTGGCGAGCACCTTGCCCGCACGCCGCAGCACCGCCGCGATCATGTCCTTGGTGGTGGTCTTGCCGTTGCTGCCGGTCACCGCCACCTTCGGGATGCGGAAGCGCGCGCCATAGCCGCGCGCGAGCGCGGTCAGCGCCTCCTGCGTGTCGCCTACCGGCACGTACACCCGCGCGGGCTTGCCGTTCTTGTCGAACCATTCCTTCTCCACCACGGCCGCCCCCCCTCCCTTTTGAAACGCCTGCTCCACGAACGCATGTCCGTCGAAGTTCCCGCCACGCAACGCCCAGTACACATTCCCGGGCTTCACAGCCCGGCTATCCGTGCAGATTTCCACCCGGCGCGACGGAATCTTCACGCCCCGCACTTTCGTACCCCGCGCTTCCGTATCCAAAAGCGCGGCCATCTGCCGCAACGTCAATTCCACGCCGCGATTTCCTCCTGATCACTGAAGTGCCGCTTCTCGGCCCCCACGATCTGGTAGTCCTCGTGCCCCTTGCCCGCCACCAGCAGGCAGTCGCCCGCGCCGAGGCTCGCGAGCCCCGTGCGGATGGCCTCACGCCGGTCCGCGACGATGGTCGCCTTGCCCGACGCCTTCATGCCGCTCCGAATCTCCGCGAGAATGGCCTGCGGATCCTCGCTGCGTGGATTGTCGCTGGTGAGAATCGCCTCATCCGCGAGCCGTTCCGCAATTTCGCCCATGAGCGGACGCTTGCCCCGATCGCGATCGCCGCCGCAGCCGAACACCACGCGCAGTTTGCCCGGCGTGAGCGTCCGCAAGCTGGCCAGCACGCGTTCCAGCGCGTCCGGAGTGTGCGCATAATCCACCACCGCGAACCCGCCTCCGCGCACGGAAAACACCTCGTTGCGACCCGGCACCGAAACCCCGGAAATCCCGCGGGCCACCGTTTCGGGCGCAAGTCCCAGCGAAACCCCGAACGCCGCGGCGGCCAAAAGGTTTTCAACGTTCAGATCGCCGATGAGGGGGGACTCCAGGGTCATCTCTCCGCCGGGGGTCGCGATGCGGAGACGCGTGCCCTTGAGCGAAAGCTCCTTCGAGAGAACATGGACGTCCGCGCCCGGGTACCGCGAAAAGGTCAGGCGCGCGCCCTCAAGCTCGGCGTTGAGGCGAACGCCGTAGGGCGAGTCGAGGTTGAGGACGGCCACGCCGCCCTCCGCAAGGTATTCGGTGAAGAGGCGACGCTTGGCCGCGAAGTAATCTTCGAAGTCCGCGTGGAAGTCGAGATGATCCTGGGTCAGGTTGGTGAACACCGCGCGACGGAACTTCACGCCGCCGACGCGATCCTGCGCGAGGGCATGCGAGGAAACCTCCATCGCCACCGCGTCGCAACCCGCCGTCACCGCGCGCGCGAGCAGAGCGAAGAACTCCTCGGTGGAGGGTGTGGTCAGGCTGGATCCGAGAACCGTGTCCGCGATTTGATACCGGATGGTTCCCAGCGAGGCGACCGTGCGTCCCGCCGCCCGCAGAATGGACGACATCAGCAGCACCGTGGTGGATTTTCCGTTGGTTCCCGTGACACCGTAAAACTCCATATGGCGCGAGGGAAATCCGTGCCACGCGTCGAAGAGAGGGCCCGAGAGCGCGCGCAATCCGGGACCGCGCAACGCGGGCACCCCCTCCACGTTGTCGGCCACAGCTTCGTGACCCTCGGTCTCGATGAGCAGCGCCGCCGCGCCGCGCCGTGCCGCCTCGGTGGCGAAGGCCGCGCCGTCGTGACGTGTGCCCCGCAGGGCGAGGAACGCGTCGCCGGGTTTCACCGCGCGCGAGTCGGCGGTCAAACCCGTGAGGGTCGCGTCGCGGAGGCCGACGGGAATCGACGCGCCCGCGGCGCGCAGGAGTTCCATCAGGGAATGGGATGCTGTCGTCATCCGTCCCATCCCAGTTTTAGATGTGCACGCGCGCCTCGCCGCAGCGGGGTTCCCGGTGCGGGAACCTGCTCCACCACGCGCCCCTCTCCCGAATACTCCGCCTCCAAACCCAAAGCGCGGAGGCGCAGCAGGGCCTCGCGCAACCCGGCACCGCCGAGATCCGGCATGACGCGGCCTTCGCCCGCAGCCGGGGTCGCGCCGCCGGCGGCAACCTTGCCGGCCGCGTGCGAATCGGACTCGCGAGCTTTCACCGAAGGCGCGGCCGAGGAACCCGGAAGGCGGAAGGATGCGAGCGCCGTCCGGACCGAGTTGTCCTTCGGCGACTTTGCCTGCGTGGTCGTCACCGGCGCGCGCTCCGAAGGCGCCGAGGCCGGGGGCGCGCCCCAGTCTCCGCCGATGCCGCGCTCGGCCATGCGATCCAGGATTTCGCGGAACACCGGCGCGGCCGCTTGGCCGCCGTACTTGAACTGCTGCGGATCGTCCACCACCACCACGGCGACGAAGGCCGGGTTTTCGGCGGGCGCCATGCCCGCGAACGACGCGTAGTAGCTGCCTTCGACATAGCGTCCCGTTTCGGGATTGATCTTCTGCGCGGAACCCGTCTTGCCCGCGATGCGGATAAAGGGATGGCGAATGGCTTCGGCCGTGCCGTGATCGACCACACCCGTCATCATCTCACGCAGTTCGGAGGCCGCGCGCGTCGAAAGCACCCGGCGCACCGTCCGCACGGGTTCCCCGGCGACCGCCTCGCCATCGGGCGCGGTCCACGCGTCCACCAGCCGGGGGCGCATGAGCACCCCGCCATTGGCCACCGCCGCAAACGCCATGGCCAATTGCAACGGAGTCACCGAAACCTCGTGACCGAAGGCGATGGTCTGCTGGGTGCGGCCGCTCCAAGCTCCCACCGGCTTGAGCACGCCGCTCTCCTCGGCCGGCAACGTCACCCCGGTCTTCATCCCGAACCCGAAGGAGCGCAGGTACTTGTAGAAGGACACCGGCGTGATCCGGGTGGATACCTGCGCGAAGACGATGTTCGAGGAATGCGCCACGGCATCGGCGAAGGTGACCTTGCCCATGGGGTGCGTGTCGCGGATGCGCTGGCCCCCGATCTGCCACTGTCCGTTCATGCCGTCCACCATCTCGTCCGCGCGAATGCGCCGCTCCTCAACCAGCGCGGCGGCGGTGAAGATCTTGAAGGTGGACCCCGGCTCGTACACCATGGCCACCGCGTTGTTCCGCCAGTTCTCCGCCCCGCGCGCACGCGGCGCGTTGGGATCGAAAAACGGGTAGTTCGCCAGCGCGAGGATGTCGCCGGTGCGGGGCTCAATCACCACCGCCACACCGGACTGCGCACCCGTGCGCAGCACGCCGCGCTCAAGCGCCAGCTCCGCGATGGACTGAACGCGGGCATCGAGAGTCAAGCGCACGCCGCGCCCGTCCACGGGCGGACGGATCTGATCCGAGGCGCCGGGCGCATAGCGGCGGCGCGCATCGCGCCGGGTGTAGCGCCATCCGTCGGTGCCGCGCAGGTCGCGGTCGAGTTGCAGTTCCAGCCCGGACTGGCCGTAGCCGTCGCGCCCGACCATGCCGATGACCTGCCCGGCCAGCGGACCGTTGGGGCAAAGGCGCGCCCCGGCGCGCGCGCCCTGCGCGCCGCCACGCACATTCACCGCCAAGCGCACGCCGGCGCGATCGAGCACTTCGCCGCGCGAGGGCGGCAGCACGTCGCGCGCCACGCTCTGGCCCTCGGAAATCTCGCGATAGTGGGATGCCTGAAAAATCTGGATATACGCCACGCGCACCAGCAGCACGGCCCAGACGAGCGCGAAGGCACCCCCGAGTAGTCCCAGCCGCCGGTTCATTGGAAGAGCCCCTTCCAGAACGCGGCGCGAATCGGCGCCTTACCAGTTTTTCCGGCCTCGGCGACCACCTGTCCCTCCGGCCCCAGCACCACGGGCGGGCCGGGATCGACAAGACCCAGTCGCTCCCGGGCCACCGCCTCGATGCGGGAATACTGACGCAGCGCCCGCACCTCGGTCTCCAAAAGCAGAACCGACGTCGCGAGCGTGTCGCGTTCCCGGGCCGTCAGCACCGCCTCGCGCGAGAGGCTGGCGTGGGTCCGCTGCTTCCACAGATGCGCGAGCGCGACCGAGGCGAGCACGGCCATCACCACCATCCAGGCGATGACGGTGCGAAGCTTGACGCCGCCCGCGCTCACAGTTTCTCCATGACGCGCAGCTTGGCGCTGCGGGCGCGGGGATTGGCGGCCACCTCGACGGGTGGCGCCTCCAGGGGACGGCGGACGACCTTGCGCAGCAGGCGGTGATTGCCGCCGCAGGTGCACACCGGCAGCGCGGGCGGGCACACGCAGTCGCGCTCGAAGGATCCGAAGACCTCCTTCACGT